>PVKM010000940.1:0-57760 GCA_004027735.1 Carollia perspicillata | reverse complement strand
GAGAGATTCAAAAAACAAACAAAAAAAACCCCTCTGGTGCTTAATCCTGTAACATTGAGGGACAGTTGTTTGTTTTTCAGCTTTGAGGGTCACATGTATAGAAAGTAGAGTTAAATGTCTTTATTCTACCGGATTTTTAAGAGCCCCGATTATCAACTTGAAATGGACTCTTTACGCTAAAGGCGAGGGCACTCCCATGGGCATGAATAGAGACCCAAAGGCTGGCTTAGCTGGGAGATTCTGGTTGTTTCGGCAAGGTGAGTGTCACTGAGCTGCCTTGTCCTTGGGGGTTCTCCTGCTCAAAGTTGGTAACAAAAGATGACTCAGTAAAGGCACAGGGAGAAGGAGGGGTGGGGACATGGAGAAAAGAAGGAGCACTCCCCGCTCCTCCCTGTCCGTGGTGAGAGCCACCATCCCTGGGGGGTGTGAGGGTCCTGCAGGGCCAGTGCCCTTTTTGGACATGAGTCTGGCGGCACTACTGGGTGATGCCCCCCTCGCATCGTTTTGTAGAGCTGTGACCACCATGGGTCCTTTCCTGACCAGGATGTTTCCCAGACAAGCCCTCTTCACAAGGTCCTGGGTGCCCCGACTCCCAGCACACACCCTGACCTTCTGAATCACTGTGCTCATTTTCCTCCTAAGTTATCTTTGGCAACTCATAAAATGGCAGGCTTACCCACAGATGTTTGATGTCTTTTAAAAATGCTGGGTCTCTGCAAAGGAGGGTGACATTTACTAATTTGGTTGCAAATTACTTTTGAAGTTTATGCACAGCTGTTTAAAATCCCTCCCAGATCAGGGCCATTGTTTGAGGCAGGTGTCTGCCTCAGAGTGATCTTGTTCTCTCTTTCCTCTGCTGATTGAATGTACATATATTTATTTTGTTTTGTTTTGTTCAAAAATATGAACATACATATACTTAAAAAATGCAGCCTTGGAAGAGCTTCTAAAACCTTCACAGCCTCAGGTGTGAAACTCATCCAGCTTAATGATTAAATCTAAATTAAGTTTTGTTTTGTTTTGTGCGCACTCATCAACTTTTATTTCTGATTTCAAGAGCAACCTGTTCCACGTCACTAGCCTTTGTTTCAGCCTCCTGTGATTTTTTTCGTAAACTTCCAGGGAGGAGTCTTGTCACCATCTTCCACTTTCTCACATTCACTTCTGCCACTGTCTCGTACGATGGCGGCTCAGAATGGCGAGGGGCTCGTGGGCCCACCTCTCCACCTCACTATGACCTTTTGTTGAGTCTGCTTGGAAGATGCAGGGGTTGAATACTGGCACTTTGATTCCTTTTGCTGATGTCTCTCTTCTCTTTCAGGTACGCAGGGACATTGCTCAATTAGTCACAGCTCAGTCTTGCTTATAACCTCAGTGACCCCCTTCAACACTAATATTTGATTTCTCGTGTTCATGGCAGGTACTGGAGACTCCCTTGAATAGCCTTTGTCTTTGGCCATTTCTATAAAGATCTTCATTAAATTGTGGCATAGTCTCTTTCTTTGGTGGAAAAGATGGAATTCTTTTCTATAATGAATGTGGTGTTTCATCTAAATTTTCCTGAGAGTGTGGGTTTATGGTACAAATCTGTGACTGGCGTTCAGAGTAAACTCCACAAATCTCCTTATAAGTGCAGTACTTAATGACAGGACATTGCCAACCTTTAAAACAGGAATCAGAATTAGTACTTTCTTTTTTAATGCATTTCATGTTTTAGAGTTACCAATTATGTGTTTGGCCTTGAAACTATTGCTGTTATGTTAATCTAATGCGGCTGCTAATAAGGGTGTATTTGATTTCAGGTGATTTCCTTTTCTTAGGGTTCCATCTTTTATTTCTTTATTCAAATAATTTCCACAAATAGTTTAAAATAAAAAGTTGTAATGTAATGAAAAACCCCAGAGAGCACAGATGTACCATGTGATTCCTTATTTGTGTGATTTCACTGCCCCAAGTCAAATCTGCCGTTTAAAGGGGAGAAATCAGTGTGGTGACGACATACGCAGCATTGCGCTCCTTCTTCCTGTCTGTGTCCATTACTCTGAAACTCGAATCACCTCATTTGCAAGCAGCAATGCATCTCACTTTGCTTTTTCATATCTGTTCTAGCTGTTAAGGTAGAAATCATGAAGAGCTCATAGAAGAACATGGTGTTGAGGCAGAATGATACATTAGAAGGCATTTCTTTCAGGAACGGAAACATCTTTCTTCATTGTAATATGTCAGGCATTTATACACAAATTCACATTTTCCTGACATCTAAAAATATCCTTGGGGCAAAATGAGAATCGGAGGTTTCGGGAATTAGGGCTAGCTCGTCGCCAGCCCAGAGCTGCAGATCTCTTCTCTGGGATGGAGCTAGCAGATGTTTAAAGGCGCTCGTTTTGGCAGCACGTACTTTTACAGGGTGGTAGAGGTTAACACTAACTTTCAATTAAGCTAATAATATTGTTGATGATGATAGAGCCAACAAAAGCAATAAAACGTAACTTTACTGAGTCATTATTATTTATCATTTATGTGCTAGATATACTCCCAACTCTATTTATATTTGGCAAACATTACTATCTCATTTAATCTTTGCAAAGCTTTTACAGCAGATTTTTTTTAAAAGATTGTGTTTATTTATTTGTTTTTAGACAGAGGGGAAGGGAGGGAGAAGGAGAGGGAGAGAAACATCAATGTGTGGTTGCCTCCCACGTGCCCTCTCCTGAAAACTTGGCCTGCAACCCAGGCATGTAGACCAGCAACCCTTTGGTTCACAGGCTGGCTCTCAATCCACACCAACCAGGGTTGCAAAGCTTTTTTTAAATTAGATGTTATTACTGTCATCATCTTCCTCATTTTACAGATGAGGAAATTGAGGCTCAGGCAGGTTAAGTCACTTGTCCAGCTCTTATAGCTGATAAGTGGTTGCGTCAGGTTTATCTGACTACCAAGCACCTGCTATAAACCACAGAGCTGGAGAGCCTACCAATTAACTTTTTAAAAATTGTGGTGAAATGGACATAACATTCAAGTGTACAGTTCATAGTCATTAAATACAAGGTGGGCCAAAATAAGTTTACAGTTGTTTGAACGGAAAATAGTGCCACAAATAATAATGCCAGAATCAACTCTGTTTTGCGTGCTCACAACTGCGAACCTACTTTGCCCCCCCGCACACGTTGCCGTCCACCCAGCACCACCGTCCATCCATGCAAAACTGAAACTGCTCCCACCAAACAGTAACTCCCAATCCCCCACTGCCCCCAGTTCCTGGAAACCACCATTCTACTTTCCGTCTCTATGAGTCTGACTACTTTTGATGCTTCATTTAAGCGGAATCATACACTATCTTTTTGTGACTGGGTTGTTTCAGTTAGCATAATATCTTCAAGGTTCCTCGAGGTTCATATTGTGGCATAAGTCACAGTTTCCTTCCTTTTTAAGGCTGAATAATAATCCACTGTAGGTATAGACCACATTTTGTTTATCCATTCATCTGTTGATGGGCACTTGGGTTGCTTCCACATTGGGGCTATTGGGAATAATGCTGCTATGAACATATGTGTACAGATATCTCTCCACATATTATTTAAATTCTTTTGGCTATATACCCAGAAATGGAACTGCTGGATTAAGTGGCAGTTCTACGTTTAATTTTTTGAGGAACCTCATACTATTTTCCACAGCAGCTATACAGTTTTACATGCCCACCAGCTGTGAACGTGGGTCTTAGTGTTATCCTTACCGACACTCGTTATTCTCCTTTTCTGTAATAGTGGCCATCCTAATGGGTGTGACATGGTAACCAATGAACTCTTTACCAAGTCACTCGATGCCTGATGTCAGGGGTCTCCAGGCTGATGATACTCCTGAATTCATTGCTTTTTCCTATCTCACCTTGTGCTTACATACCTTTCTCTAGTACCGAGTCATTGGAGTAATCACTACTCAAGCATTCTCTGAAGGACTAAGGAAACCATGGGCAGGGGGACTCCTAAAAGATAAACAAAAGGTCCCTCTAGGTAGGGTAGCCCCTATCTACAGGGTTTAGAAATGATTGGTTAAGATTATACAGACCAGGGATGATTTAACCAGAAGTTGACAAAGATGAAAAGGGCCACTCCCTCCCCAAAAACTTTCCCCATGCTGCTGGGAAAATGCAAACATTGGGAGATGATGTGCTTTCCTTTCTAAAGTGGGGGTCCCCAGGACCAAAGCTGAACCCAGCAGCCTACTCTTTTCAGTGTCTATGCAGGGACTGATGAGTTCTACCAGGAAAATGTATCTGGAACTATGCAAATCCACAGTGCTCTAATTCCACGATTCCCAACTCCAGCCAGGCCCTCCCACTTCCCAGGTCAGCCCTCTGGCACTTTCTACAGCAGCTACTTCAGACCTTTCCTGCCACCACCATCCCCTTCACTCACAGCACTTTGCCTCGCTGCCTGCTGCTCTGCAAATGGAAGTTCTCCAGATGAGAACAACCTAACCCTTGAGTAAATGATGACAGGGCTACAAACCTTAGCTTAATCTGAGTCTACCTTCCCTCCTTTCACAATTTTAAAAAAAAGCCTCACTTCCTGTCTAATGCTCGTCTTTCAGTGGTGCTCTGGAATCTATTTCTTCTGCATTCTCTTGATTATCTCCTCTCTCACCTACCATATTTTGCCATGTATAAAGTGCACCCATGTTTTTGTGTACATTATACACAGATCATACCCCTTATTATACCCTTGGTATGTAATCATTATACCCAGGTATAATGCACATCCTTATTTGTCCCTCAAAAATTTGGTCAAACAAGTTTATTTTACGTGGCAAAATACTGTATGTTTTCCTTTTCTCCCTTATTACTGGCCCCATTCTCACTGCATTAAACATGCTTAAATCCCTTTTTCCTTTGAAGAAAAAGGCCACCTTTCTACGCCCCCCTCCAGCTACCACTTCCTTCTCTCTTTCCTCCTCATCACAGTCAAACTCCTTCAATTTTCCTCTCCACCTGCTGCTCTGTTCTTTCACTCCAAATGTCTCAGCCACAAACATCTGGCTTTGCCTCTGGTGCTTCTAGGAAGCTGTGGTGCTCACACCCTTTTTAGCTAATTCTTGCTAAATTCTGCTTCTCTCTTACTTGACGTCTCTGCAACCCACTCGGTACTGAGCACACATGCATTGTTGGAGCAATGTTTCCATTTGTTCTCCCTTCCTGTTCTCCTTCCTTCCTCTCTTCTCCTTTGCAAGTTCCTCCTCCCCTTTCTGTCCCCTGGAAGGTTAACATTCCTCAGTTTTTCTCATGTCATGGGCGACTTCATTCCTCATGGACCTCAACAGCCATGTCCTCGCTGACCATAACCAAAACATTACCTATCCAAAGTCCTACTTATTCTCTTCCACAGATAGTTGATGGGCACGTCCGATAGCACAACATCCCAAACTGAACGTATCGCCTTCCTCCTTCCATAAATTTGCCTTCTCATTTTTCCCAGTTTCTGGTACTGGCATTATCTGTTCTTGCATAACCAGAAATCTAAATGTTCTTCCCTGAATGTCTCACCTCCAGGCTTACCCCGAACCAAGTTCTGTTGGTTTCACCCACTGAATATCTCCCTATTCCATCCACCCTTTACTGTCCCTACTGCCTCTGCTCTGTTTACAGGCCCCCACTGGTTCTATTCTAGATCACTGCCGGAACCTCCTAACTGGTCTCTGTTACTATGGATTGTTCTCCATGATGCAGCTGAAAGGATCGTTCTATATCTCAGATCTAAGCATGTCACTTCCTTGCTTTAAGTTCTCCAATGGCCACCCAATACACTTGGAATGAAACCCAGACTCTCTAACATGAATTGGGAGGTTCTAGTTAATCTACGCTGCCCAGTCTTCTCCAGCCTCATCTCTCCAGCACCACACACATCACACTCCTCCAAGTATGGTCTCTTTGGAGTCCTTAGCAGCTCCTTGCATCCCCTGCCTCAACAACTTTTGGCCCAACCTCTAAACTTCTCCTTCCTTTGGCTAATTCCTAAGATCACCAGTGCCCAACTTAGATGTCTTCCTCTGGGAGGTATTTCCTGATCCTCCAGATTAGGATTTTGTTTCCTCCCACATGTTCTTAAGGCGCATATGAGATCATCTATTTAAAAGTACTTAGCACCATGTGTGGCACATAGTAACCAATCAATAACTGTTAGCTACCTCTACACTTAGAATATACTGCCATCGATTGTTTACTTGTAGATTTCCCCAGTAGATTATAAACTCCATGCGAGCAGAGGCCACATTCTCCTTTATTCTCTGTTGAATCCCTAGCATCTTGCACCATAGCTGACATACAGTAGGTGCTCAATACTTATTAGTAGAATAAATAAATAAGCCATAATTTTTAGAACCTGTACTATCTGAAGAACTGAGTGCTATAGGAGAAAAGAATCCCAATCAAGTCATTTAAATGTCTGTACAAGTAGAACCATTATCATCCTGGGCAGTTTTTGCCTGTGGTTCTACCTAGAATTATCTAAATAAGCACTACTAGGAAGTCAGAATTGAAGGAAATGGGAAACATTTTTAAATGCTAACAGGCGACTTGCTACAAGGGAAAAACTCTTTCTCCCCCCTTCCTATGGCATGATTTTCTCCCTCTATCATCCTTAATTTCTCACTTTATAAAGCTTACCATTATAAAGCCAGGAATAAAAGGGAAAAAGACTAAGCTAAGAATGATCAGAAAATAAAAGATAATATTAAAATAATTTGAAGTATCCTACAAGCAAAAAGATTAGGTAAAAGATATGCATTAAATGTACATATATTTAGAAATTAATTATATGCTTTTATTAAAATTAGTTATTTTAATAAAAATATTAAAGTATAAAAGAGGTAAAAATCTTTTAATGAAATGTCTAAAGACTTCAAGAACAAGTTCTTTAGAACAAAACTATAATTATCTTAAAACTTGTTAAATCGTGTAAGAGCAGGAAAGATAAAAAGTACAAGACTAAATTCAAGAATTTGGATGATAAAAGCATGCCAGAGTTAAAATAATTAAAAGCATTCAAAGAAAAAATGTTTTTAATATAAGGAGTAATAAATTATTTATGGACTCACTTGAAGGCAGAATAACCAAAAATATGAAATGAAAGGGGGGGGAAACATAGTCTTTTAAAGGAGATTTCAAAATAAATCCCAGCAATAACAAAATAAAACGAACAAGAAAACCAGAGCTAAAACAAGAGCTTGGGTTTCTGGCTTGTATCACAAAAACCCATATAATCCAATGGGATTTCAGAGAGTTTTCTGAGTGCACTTTACTTCATGAATGGCATTGTGTTTTGGAGAGAATGAACTGAGTTCCACTGTGACCTGTCCCTCCAGGGGAGTGTCAACATAGGCTCACGTAAGGGCCACCGAATCGTTATGCCCACCTTTGCCTGCAAATTACATCCTCTGCATTCCAGCCCCTAATGGGTTCTCCATCCAAAGCATCCTGCTTTCCTTTAGCAAATAAGAAAACTAGGTGGCCCCCTAAATCCTAAGTGTACTTGTCCCTTTGTTCATGAAGACCTCTTCTCAACCAGAGTCCCTTTTAGCAATTAGCCAAAAACAAAAGGTGTCCTTTATATTATATGTGTTCCACGTAGCTTATCATGTGACTACTTCCCTTTTTTGCTTTTGTATGTGTCTGAGGACCTGAGATTTCTCTCCAGCTCATAACTGAAGCTTAATAATGATATTTTAATTCAATTATGTCCTAAATAAGCTACCCTAAGCACACATGCCAGGTGTTCTGCTTCCTTTCCTTTCTTTAACTCTTGGTGCAGAGCTCAGACTGCAGAATTAAGGAAGCTCATGAAGCCTCTCAGAGTCAAGGGATATATTTGATTTTCCTCCAGTCACCAACATGACCAATTCTGAGTACAATGTCCACTTTTCAGGCCTAATCATTCGTATTAAGAGCCCTAAGCACTCCAATTTTTGTCCATATTCTCAAGGTAACTTTTAGGGATCTGAGAGTGGTTCATAGAGCCAAGTATACAGTACTGTCTGGTGTGTTGACTTTGGTTTAGCCAGTCTCTACCCTTTATCCTGGTGTTTCTTCCCCTCCCAGGTTCTAAGGTGCCAGTCTCTCCACCTCATTGCTCTGCAATTTCCCTACAGTAAACAAGGAAGTACAGCAGTTGGCCCACAAAGGTATTAGGGATCCAAAATAGATTGTCCCTTTCAGTAGAAGGGACTGGAGAGAGGCCATAGGATCATGTGGCATCATTCCCCCTGCCTGTGCCCTGCCCTTCGATTGCCATGCAAGGCTTTTGGAGCCAAACAACAGTGAAGGTGGAAAGAAAGGTCACTGAAATTGGAGCCAGGAGACCAAGGTTCTCACTCCAGATTTGCCATATTGACCACAGTATAAGCGAGTTGGATGAGGGGAAACTCCTGATCCTACCATTTTGTAGCTGTTTTTCAGGTGTTCTTTTGGTACCTATATGTCCCTGGGTACCAGGGCTGGTTCAGTAGCACATAAATTTTAAGGATTCCAGGCAATACATTCGTAAGTGTTGGTGAATAGCCTATATAGAGTAGCAAATATAATTAATACTGGAGTGGGTAACTCCTTTCCCATGGTTAACTAATAATGGAATGGATAAACTGAACTACAGTCACCCAAACTCTGAAATCATTCAACTACAATGTCTTGATTTTGAAAAAACAAAATTTCATACGATAACAACAAATTATGTTTCCCTGCTGTGTTGTTGGTGATGGTAATACAAGGAATGCTATAACAACCAAGTTTTCTCAAAATGCTGGTTCTTCAAGACAACAACTTGATTTCCTCAGTGAACTTAGTCTCTGAAAGATAAGATAATGGAGAATAACAGCCAGATGGAATCTTCTCTCTTCTGGGATTGGGAATTGTCTCAATTCCTCTGCATTAGTCATTCAAAAAGAAAAAGAAATTGGTATGGTTTTTTTCAAGATATATTCAGGGTGTACAGAAGGGGTGATATTGAATTGCTCTGCCCCTTACATACAACTGAGCTAATCCTAGAGAGTTTTATAAAATCTTTTAAATGTTGATGAAATAATCCAGTCAGAAATAACTTGCATAATTCCAAGTTGTGGGGCAGAGGCAGCTTAAGTATTTGCCGAAGGCACAGCACCAAGTTCTTTAACCTTCATTCCTCCATTCCAATAAAAAGTAGGATTTTGCTGCTGGGACTCTTTGCTAGGTCTGAGCATGGAGATTTGTTAATATTTATAGTACACTTGAGATCTGTGACTAAAGGCACTTAGTAAGGCATCTGAGCAATCGGAAAATGCTTTTCATTACTTATTAAAGTCAAGTAAATACCACTAACTTGACAAAAAATGCCAATATTGCTAAACATAAATTAGCACATAATTTTAGAAATGAATGAAGCAAAACTCACCTGCTCAAAGTTTCCCATTGGTGGAGCTGGTAGAGAGAAATGCCAACACACAACATATTTGAAAGGTATTACTTCAATAGAAATGAAAGGGAAAAAAGCCCCTTGTCTCAAGAGAACCGACTAGAATTATTCAGAACAGAGAGAAAATATGCTTATTTAAAAATGTGAAAAATCAATTTTCTCCTGAACAATATTGTAGGTACTTTCTCATGGAAAAATAGCCTAGATTTTGGATTGCAAAAGCTAGACCTACAGAGAGATCACACTATTCAAGCACTGTTCTGTCTGGAGACACTTAGCCATGGAAAAGAACACAAACTGTGAAGAATCAGGAAACGGTCTGCAGCTCCAAAAAGTGAAACATGTATTTGCGAGGACATTTGTCTTAAAACTACCAACAGAAAGTTCAGACTGAACTCCAGGGAATTTTAATCCTCCTACCACATTTTCTTAGCCTTTTGCCTGACAGAATCACAGGATTACGTTTTGTAAGAACCCCTTTCTTAAAAACTTAAGTGCTAATCAATGAGGTGTGACATAGTCTCAAAACGAGATTTGCTAATAAATAACTGATGAAGTACAACAGGACACATATTGACAGTGAAGCAATGCTATTGCCCTGAAATTGTCAAGGCTGCATTTTATTATTTACTTGACATGCATTTATTTGACTCAAGAGTATTGCTTTGCATATGAATCACTGTGTAACAAACCAACCCAAAGCTTAGGGACTTAAAAATGACACCAGTTTGTTTGGTCATGACTCTGTGGATCAGGAAGTTGGGCTGACTTTGTTCCTCACTGTGTCACCTTGGGTCTCTCAGGGTTGCGGTCAGATCTGAGATGGGACCACTCACATATATGGTGCTCAGCCGGTATAGCTAGAAGAGTGGGACCACTGCAAGTCCCTTCTGTGTGGCTTCCTCAGGCATCTTTTTGAGTGTTCCAAACACACAAAGGCAAAAGCTCAGATCTTTTAAGGCCAAAACTAGGAAGTCACAGAGCATCACTGCTGTCATGTTGTACTTGCCAAAACACGTCACAGGCCAGCTAAGCCCACAAGGAGGGCAGTAGATAGTACACTTCAGAGGGGCACAGCCGAGTGACCTTGAAGAAGAGTGGGGAATGGCGGATGCTGTTGTGGCCACCGTGGAAACACAGTCTAGCACAAATATTCAGGCTGTTGCTATGATAACAGGTCATAAAGGTGACCTCAAGTGTATTTTCTGCAGAAACAGAGCCTCTAGTCTCACCCTTTTCACCCGCTCTTCACTCTGCTGACATCAGGTTCTGGCTAAGACAAAAATCTGACTACCACTCTCTTCTTTGAGAACTCTTTGGTTGTTCCATACCATCTGCAAAATAAAACCCAGACCCTTCACATGGCTTGCTGGGTCCTTCCAGCTGGTGCCTTGACTGCCTCTCCAGCCTCCCATCTCAGGAGGCCCTGAGGAGCACCTTGTAGTTCCTCCCTACCCTTGGTTAGCACAACTCCATGTGGGACCAGGGGCTTGAGATCCACTTCTTCCCATCCTCACTTTGCTGTCCCCACAGGCATCACCTCCTCTGTGAAGCCCACCCCTCCAATCCTCAATGATTTAAGACATCCTCCCCCATGAGTCGTGGCATCCTGTACAGGAAGCCATCTCGGTACTGCTAACACTCCCCTTTGTCGTCAGGACCACATCACGAGCTCCTCAAGGGCAGGGACCTGCATCTCATTCTCTCTAACCTGCCCTTCCCTGGAGCAGAATCCCACACACAAGGGCTGGTAAATATGTCTTAAAGGTCAGTTTAGTACAGGCAGATGACAGAGTGGCGGAGTGCCTGGGGAAAAGACCAGAGAACTCCAAGCAAGAAGGCCAGTGTGAGGAAGAGGAGGGCCAGGGCCAAGGAGTTCCAACCGTGTGAGGGAACTAAAGTGATGGATGCAAAGCTGCAAAAATGCATAAAGGGGATGCACTAGATAAACGCATGACGAGAAGCAAGCACAGCAAGTCAAACAGAAAATTCAGGTAGATGAGAGAGAAAGTGTATATCGTGGTTAAGGAAAAAGAATCAGTGAGAAGATATGACTGCCTCAGATCAGACCCTGCCACAGAGACGGGGCACCGCTGCCTGAAAATTACAAGGAGGGACACCCAAATCCAACCAAGACGGAACCTCCCTCCCCCAGACACTGGGTGGCTCTCCACAGGTGACTGGCTGCCCCTCCTAGGAGGGCAGGAGAGAAGCTGGGCAAAGGAAGGGAACCCGATGCTCCCGGGGAAAACCATGGAGCATCATTCCTAAATCCGAGATGTTGTTCTTTACTCCTGATCCAAGCTGACTGAATAACATGAAAGCGAAACTGACTGTGATGCACTTGACTTGCGGCAAGGTACAGGGGAAATGGTGTGACTGGGGAGAGGGGGTGGTAGCTGAGCACCAGCAGGGAACACCCACCTTAAAAGAGCCCATAGCCTTCTTTTCACAACAAAACTCAAAAGGGAGTGATCGTCATGAGAAGATATTTTTTTCTGCTAAATAGTAGAAGAAAACATGACCCTCGTGATTGTATAAACAAAGTACTACTAATTATAACTGATACTGGTTTTTTCTGTCTACCAGCTACTGTTCTGATAACTTGACATCCATTAACTCGTTTTAGGTAGCTCCTCTTATTGTCCTCATTTTACAAATGAGGCGGCGTAGCTTCAGTAAAGCTACTTTACTGAGGTGGCTCGTTCAAAGTCACGTTGACATGGCTGCTAAACACAGCGATGGGGCTGAAGTGTCAACAACGGCAGGGTGATGCCACAGCCCGTGTTCTCAACACTCTCTACTAAGCTTGAATTTGGCTATATACTGTATCTACTGACTCATCTTTTAAAAAATACTACCTGACATTGGTATGAATTCTAAGAAGTGAATTTTGACACTTCCTTCCCTCTTTATATCTCAATTACTGTTTCAGGTACATTTCCTTGTTTTGCTGTGCAATATATTACTCATTTTAGTAACAGAGAAAATACTCACTTGGGTTCAGCTTCATACCTCAAGCCTATCTTTTCTAGATCCTTCCCAGGCATTTGTCACTGGCCCTAGAGGGTGGATCTCTGTGCGTCAGGCAGCTTGTAAATTCTTCCAGGCATTTAGAGAGATGTTTTTAAAAGGCTAGAAAGCTGCATGGAACTCTCAAAACTTCTGCCTTCATGGTAAACTGATGAGGGAGAAGGAAACTGCCACAGAGCTTCCCTCTGACTCCCATCACTGACAGATTCCTCCCAAGTTCCCATGGGGCAGAGGTACATAGATGAGGCCCACAGTCAGCCACTCTCGTTTGCCTGGTCTTCCTTTCTTCCTCAACCTTGAACATCTCCTTGACCCCTGCTTCTTCCCTGCCTGCATTTTTCCTTTCCAGGAAAGTCAGACACCAGGTTCATTGTGCTGTATTTTCTTTCTGCCAGCTATATTCCAAACCTATAATACTGTAAAAGAAAAATACATTTTAAATAAACTTGAAAAAGATATTTTAGAATCCTAATTTATTCTCCTGATTTTTTATTAATCTCAATCTTAAACTCCCATGATACCCTTCTTAAACTTTCCTCTTACATAGTTATTCTTTTTTCTCCTCAGTTCTTTTATGTGTTTAATACTGTATTTGATAATACACTAAACAGATTAAAAATGACAAATTCTATCATATATGGACACACACATATACAGAATGCTGTAAGTTGCAAAGAGCTGCTAAAGAAGAAAGTTTGCTTAATTAAAAATGAGTGAGAAATGCAGCCAGATTAACATTCTTTAGTAACAACTTTTAAGTTTGAACTTCAACTTTACCAGGTGGTTCTGGAAATTAGAAAAGTTGTATATTGTTATACTGTGAGATAAACTGTTTTTCAGTATATGCCTGATGTAACTTTATAATTTGCTTTTTAGTTAGTATTTTCTCATACCTGTGAGAATCACTAACAAGGTTCACATTAAGTTTCTGATCCTTCTTATGTCTATTATTTATTCATCATTATTATTTGACCAGCTTCTGAAGCACAAGATTCCAAAAAGTTCAAGGAGATATCCTTAGTCAAGAAAGCATCTCTTTTACCAATGTTTTCCAAAGGATATTTTTCTAAATCTTAAGAAAATTGTACTTTATTATTTTTGGTTGGTTTGCAAAATAATACCAGAAATACAACAGATGCCTAATATTTGAGCAAATGGACAATTTTCAGAGATTGACCAATTTATTGAATATATAAACATTAGCCCTGAAAATGAATAAATAGGAAAATAATGCATAGAACATCCATGATTCATTGACTCAGGGGCAGAAACAAAGTATCTACACTTGTGTAACTTCCATTTTAACCTTACCCTTCTGTCCCTCATGGACCACTGATGGGAGCTGCCCCATGGCCAGCACTTATACAGTGTGTATGGACTCAGCCATAGAGGAAGAAAAGAAGCTGGGAAGAACCAGAGCATTACAGGGGCATTTTCTTGTCTTGAAGCAGATGTCCCAGCAAACCGAAGGGTAGCCGCCTTTGGAATGCTGCTTCCCACCCGATCTCAAAATACCCTGCCCATAACACTGCCAGAAAGTTCTTACTTCACTTTATTCTAGTGCCTGAAATTCTGCCAACCAGAAGTTTAAGAAACACAGATCCTCTTAAAAATGCAAGCACTACTAAGATTTCCTTCACATGTTAGAGTGGCTTAATCAGTAACTTACAAAAAAATAGAAAATTTTATGGAGAAAGGAAAGGCTGGAATTGATTCAGTCAACAAATATTTATTGGTCAAGCACTTCATTGGCAATGATTGATCTGAGGGTCACAAGTACAGGAGATAAAAGAAGGCCAGGGTCCCAGCCTGCATGAAACCTATTGTGTTTTGGAGGATAAAGACAATAATAGAAGTAGAGAGCAAATAAATAAGATGCTTTAGATCATGGCAACTACTATGAAACAGCAGCAAAGGAAGTGAAGAACTAAAAAGAAAGATTTCTGGAACCTAGTTTGTGCTTACGTTACTTTTTTCTCTCTTTTTATGGAGAGTGAGGAAAGGGGAAAATATCTGAGATGCACTCACTGCCACAAAATCATGGTTACCAAAAAGGGGGGGGGCATGCAGACAAGTCATCGGGAGATACAGAAAAGACATATTCTGTCCTTCCATGATCTTCTCCAGTCCTCCTTGAGGACAAGGCCTGGGGCCATGGTTCTTTTTCAGCACTGTGTTCCTTTGCTAGTACGTACCTGGCACTTAGTGGGTGGTCAGTAAACATCTGTTGCTAGATATATGGAATCTGACTATTGACTATGATGGTTCCTACTACTAATGAGAACCTATACCTTTTTCTAAGAAAAATCCTTAATGCTATATTGCCTGTTGCTGAAATGCATACACGGAATCTGGGTCTCGGAGTTGCTGAGCTGGATGTTCAGGGAATCACAGCTGGTTAGTGGCAGAGTCAAAACCATACTGAAAGCCTTTTGGCAACCACTATTGGACCCTGGCTCTAAAATAACCTTAATAAACTCCAATGTCCTTCCATATCAACCTCAAAAATTCAACTTCATTCTAAAAATTTTATTTCTTCTCCTGTATTACGGCGATCCTATCCTCCCAAGTGAAAGGAACATGGTCCAGTAGGGTACACTATTCCAGCCGTCAGGGATTCCCCTCAGAATGTTATGCTCACAGGAGCTCTGTAGAGTCGATCCATCAGCTTCCGGGTCCAAAGCAATTTCCTAGACCTTCATACTATACCCATAATGTTTGCTTGCTAAACCATCAGCTTCAGTTATTTACCCCATATCTGTTATCTAAGTTTTCTGGTTGTATTTTATCTAAGTCATCTTTAGTTTAGTTGAGCTAAAGCTGTGGTTTTGCAAATTAAATCAGTTGTGGGTTTCTGCATATATCTCCTCCATGTGTTTATGAAGCTATTTTTTTCATTAGCATTAGATGTCTGTTTTCATCTTTACAGTTGTGTGAGGGAAGATTTGTTTTGCTTAAGGTTCTTTTAAACAAATTTAAGACTACTGAGAAGAACACATTTAAAGAAATCAAACTCTTTTTTTAATGCCTTGATTAAGCTATATCATCAGCCACAATTGAGCTGCCTTAAAGTTTTGAAGTTTGTCCATAACAGAGAGATCATGCGGCTTTTGAGTCTGGACTTTATACTTTACACAAAAAGAAAGTGTTTCGTCTTTTGTCAACATGGAAGAGATATAAGAGGACAGCTCTTACGGGTAATGTGGAGGAGAAATAGGCAGCATGCAAAGGCAAGCAGATCTGTACTAATTAAAAATTTGTTGTAATGATTTAGAGAAGATATCTGCAGTTCCCAGGCTAAATGACTGAAGATTAGGGATCGATTCAGTAGAAATAACCAGATAAAATTCACAGGACTTTTTGCATAGCTGGATGTAAGAGATAAAAATAAAGGAGTACTCTCAGTTGGTTCCAATATTTGTAGCTCAGAAAACTCAGTATCTGGTAACTCCATTGGTCAAGACAGGAAAAAGAAGAGAGGCATGGGCAATGAGGAAAAGGTAGAATTTGCATTTGTTCCGGTTGTGCTTTGAGGAGCTGGTGGAACACCACTTGGAGAGGTCTGATGTGTAGTTGGAAATATAGAACTAATGGAAGTGCAACTATAGGTCAAAAAAATGTACTTGTTGAAGCTATCACTGAATAGAGGATAGCTGAAGCCATCAGCGTGGGTGAGATTGGCCAGGAAGGAGTGAAGTCAAAACCTGGACATATCCCACACTTATTTAGGTAAAGAAAGCTGACCCAAAAGACTAGACTGAAGAGTGACTAAAGAGATGGAAGGACAGCAAGAGGGAAGAAGGGGAGTCAGCAAGGAAGAAGACCAAGAATGGGCCAATGGATCTGGAAATTGGCATCATCGGTGCCCTCCGAGAGAGCCAGATCTGCACAGTGGTGGGCTGCAGACACCGAAAGGCAGAGGAGGTGGAAGGAAAAGTAACAGAACCACATCTGCAGGCGAAGCAACAAAAATGGCGTCATCGGCACATGTGGCTCTCCTAGATACCTCTTATCATTTGTTGCTTTTAAAACATGACCCACTAAATAAGAACAAATGGAATAATGAGAAGGTAATAATTCTTAGTATAATGTTCTATAGATGAAGAGGTCATGCTTAACCATACCCTATTTTTTAATCCACCCTATGGTATCCACTTCACTTATAAAACATTAATATAATGTTATAAAACTGGTATATTACATTACTACCCTTAAAGTAATTCAAATTAGTGACAGCCTTTGAAACCCCTTATGTTCTATTTTGATGCTTATTTAAAATATATATACATAGCCCTGGCTGGTGTGGCTCAGTGGATTGACTGCTGGCCTGCAAACCAAGGGGTGGCCAGTTCCATTCCCAGTCAGGGCACATGCCTGGGTTGCGGGCCAGGTCCCCAGTAGGGAGTGTATAAGAGGCAACCACACATTGATGTTTCTCTCCCTCTCTTTCTCTTTCCCTCCCCCTCTAAAAATAAGTAAATAAAATCTTATTTAAAAAAACAAATAAAATATATACATACATAATAATGGATATCTTTCCCCATTTTGTGATGGCACAGAATTACAGTTCAGTAAATATTTTTCTGCTTAGCCTCTGTTTCAAAGGATTGCTTTATTCATCTGAATTCATATTGTCTGAAACAGAAATTCCTAAAAATATCTCGCATGTGCACCATTCAGAAAGATGAGAGGTTTTATAACTAAACTATGCAAACAAATAACCACTCTGCTTTCATGTCAATTAAAGGTGACATGAACAGATCCTTTCTTCTCGTGAGCAGATTCAAATGAGTCATTATAGAATTGGACTCGATTACTTTTAATGGAAATAATTTTTCCCAATAAGAGTAAATTATAGTAAGAGATTTACTGGAAGAAATGTCTGATACTACAATCAGCTTCTAAATACAACTTCCCTTTTCATTTCCTGTGACTAAACACAACTTTCATTTTCATTTTCTGGGGAAAGAGCTGACAAAATTCCTGGAGATGAGTGAGATATGCCTCTTCCTAGAGCAATATACAGTGGCCTTACCAGCTGCCTTCTAAATGGAGAACTCTAGCTAGAAATGTCAGCAGCCACAGCATTTCCCACTGCCCTCTACATATTGCAGACCAAGCTATCAAAATGGAACTATTTTTCCATACTGTTCTCTTACTCAACCTTATCCCCCTCACCCATTCCAGTGCCCATTAATTCCCAGCTCCAAGCCCCCTTGCACTCCTAAAGCAACTGCTACGGAGTTTTCTCTCTTCAGAATAGTGATTCCTTCAGAAATCAGTGTGGACTTCAGCACTGACTGACTTTGTTGCTTTGTGTGTGAGTCTTGTATCCTGAAGAGACTATATCTTTTTGAAGATAGTGTGTTTTAATCCACATAATCATGAGACGTTAACGTTTTACAGAGGAGGACATTGGACCAGAAAGGTGAAGTAATTGCCTAAGGTCACACAGCAGAACAGGTGGTTGAACAGGCACGAGGATGGGGAGGGAGATGGTGTGTTCTTTCCCTAGAAATACTTGAATGAACTCGGCCAGATTCTGTCGCTGGGGCTCTGTTTTTCGCCACTTCCATGGCTAATCACATCATCTTTTTGTTTGGGAGACCTTTCTCTACACAAGATGCAATTCCATACTGTTAGTTATAGTTGAGTTTCAAAAATTATAACCACATTTCCTGTCTCCCAGAGATAACTTTAAGTTTTAGATGCTCCAAAAAATATTTATTGACACTTTCACAGATTTTAAATTTTAGAGAGTAATTTGGCAATAAGTACGAAAGTGAAGACATGTACACACCAAAACCCACTTTACACAGATTCTAAAGAAACTCTCCAACATGTGCCCAAGGAGAAATATACGAGAACATTCTTAACAGCATGGTTTATAAAAGAAAAAGTAAGAACATCAACAAAAGAACAGATAAAGATTGTAATGTATTTATTTTAATGGAACACCAAGGAGCAGTTCTGAAACTGGAGTCCAAGGAACCCTGGAGATCCTCAAGACTAAGAGAATTCTCAGGTCAAAACTAATCTCATGGTACTATGAAGTCCTTCTTTATCTTTTCACTCTCATTCTGTACTCTGGAGTTTTCCAGAGACCATGTATTAGACTAGCAACAGACTGAGAGCAAAAAGAGATAATGAGAAGCCAGCTGTCTTCTGTTAAGCCAGGGATTAAAAAGATTTGCAAAAATGTAAAACAGTGCACTTTTCTCATTATTTCTTTTGCTTTGAAAAATATTATTTATCAGAAAATATGGTATTACATACAATGGGTTTTTACTATTTTGGGTTAATAAATAGTCATTTTAAAATTTTTATGTTTTTTTTCTGATATGGCAAATGTTGATAGATTTAATCCGTATAAACTAAAACCCTTCAACATCCTCAATAATTTTTAAGAAAGAAAAGGAATCCTAAAACCAAAAAGTTCAAGAACCACTGCTATAGAGCAATGAATGAATAAATTGAGATTACATGTATGAAAAAGAATGAATCTCACAAACATGATAAACACAGTTGTGGAAGACTATAAGCAGTTTTTATATTGAGTTTTAAAACCACTAAAGTGTGTGTGTGTGTGCATGTGTACATATCATGTATTAAAATGGTGGGAATAATAACTCCAAAGTCTGGATAGTAATTCTGTTGGTGGTAGTGGGTGTCTGAAAGGGAATGAACTCAGTGGGAGGACAGTGGCAACTTCAAATATATGGGTTAGGTGTTTTTTGTTTTAGGTTGGACTATTGGTATAAATGTGTCCATTAAGTTATTTATATTTTTGTATTCCTAAAATGTTTTGTAATACAATTTAAAAACTAATATCTATATATAACTTAACAACAAACAAAAAAAAAATTTAAGTTCTCAAAGGACTTAAATAGACATTTCTCCCAAGATAATATACAGATGGCCAAGAAATATATAAAAAGATATTCAACATTGCTAACCATTAGAAAAATGCAAACTAATATCACATGAAATTTTACCTCATACCCATTGGGATGGCTCCCATCAAAAAACAAAATAACTTTTGTTGGGGATGTGGAGAAATTGGAACCCTTGTACACCAATGTTAGAGATGTAAAATGGTACAGCCACTGCAGCAAACAATATGGAAATTCCTCAAAAGAAAAGTAAAAATAGAATTATGGTCTGAACTAACAGTCCCACTAATGGATATACATCCAAAAGAATTGAAAACGGTGTCTTACAACAGGACGGTGGCTACCAGGGGAAGGGAGGGGCAGGTAGGAGGAGGACAAATGGTGATGGAAGGAGACTGGACTTTGGCTGGTGAGTCCACAAGGCAACATGCAGATGATGTATTGTAGAATTGTACACTCGAAAATTATACAATTTTATTGATAAATATAACCCTAATAAGTTCAATAAAATAGGAAAGAAAGCAGTGTCTCAAAGAGGTATTTCATATCTATCTTCATAGCAGCATTATCCCTAATAACCAATAGGTGAAAACAACCCAAATAACCATTGATGGATGAAAAGATAAACAAAATGTGGAATAAACATACAATAGAATATTCTTCAGCTCTAAAAATAGAATTCTGACATATGCTATAACATGAATGAATCTTGAGGACATTATGCTAAGTGAAATAAGCCAGTCATACACACACACACACACACACACACACACACACACACACAGACAAATAAATACTGGTTGATCCCAGTAACATGAGATATCAAAAGTAGTCAAACTCATAGAAAGAGAAAATAGAATAGTGGTTACCAGGGGCTGCAGGGAGGCAAAAAATGGGAAGTTGTTGTTTAATGGGCATACAGTTTCAGTCTTGCATAATGAAAAGTTCTGAAAGTCTGCACACTGATGTGAATGTACTTAACAATACAGAACTCTACACTTAAAAATGGTTATGAGGGTAAATTTTGTGGGGGGTTTTATAAGTAAAAAAAACTAATAGCTAGAACAAGATATTTTCTCACCCAGAGACTCTCAAATTCCTTGCTGTCACTCCAGTTACTGTAACAATAATAGGTTAAGTATATCTGAATTATCTATTTGAATTTCTGGCTCAGACTCCCTGCTTCAGTACAGTCTTTGACATTGGCTCATCCTGGGCATTCTGCCCTTCCAGAATCCCCTCTATTTCCTCTCACCTACCAAAGTCCTGCCCGAAGGAATCCCGATGACTCCCACTGGAGGCTGCTCACCCAAGTTGGGCTTTCTCCCTGATACGGCCCCAGACCATCCTGAGCCCCTTGGATCCCTCCTGCCCTGAGGACCCAGCACACCCGTTTTGTATACAGCCTGTTGTCCATTCCTCGTTAGTCCTAATCCTGTGTATTGCTTCTTAATTTTTCGGAGGTATTTGATCACCCCAACTAGAATTTAGGCCCTCGGGAGACAGGATCAATACAGATGGCTGCTTATGCGTGCCTACAAGTAGTTTTGCATATTGCTGGCGTGCAATAAATGTGAGTGAGTGAATGAATAAATGAACAGAAAAATGGATGGATCAGTATGATGTTCAAGATGTAGCTGAACTGAATGTGGTAAGAATGCCTTCTCAGAGCCACTATGCCTCTGGTTCCCCCATGCTTTACTTCGATTCCTTGCATCAAGCCCCATATTTCCTCCCAACAGCCCCATTTTGCTTTATCTGAAGAGGCTCTTCTACTCCATCCCCAATGGAGAGAGGGTGAGGCAGTTCTTACTCCCCTACCTTGTTCACACTGTTACCCCATTTCTACTGTCCTTTTGTTTTCGATGGGTTTACTATTAATTGATACATAAAAACAGACAGCAGGTAACACAAATAATAAATACCAGGACTTGTACAACAGCAAAACAGTAATACCTCGTATTTGATGTTAGACATCTCTGAGCTCAATTCCTCATTCCACTCACTAGCAGTATGCCCTTGGACAATTTACTTTAACCCTTTTTAAAATTGTGATAAAATATACATAGCATAAAATGTACCATCTTAACCATTTTTAAGTACATTCACATCATTTTGCTATGATCACCCCCATCCATCTCCAGAACTCTTTCATCTTCCCAAACAGAAGCTCTGTGCCCACTAAACAATAACTCCCCTTCCCCCTCAGCAACCCTCGGTAACCACTCTGTATTCTACTTTCCATCTCTATGAAGCTGAGTATCCTTGGACCCGCACGTAAATGGAATCATATAGTATTTGTCCTTTTGTGACTGGCTTATTTCACTCAGTATAAGGTCCACAAGGTGCATCCATGTTATAGCATGTGTCAGAACTTTATTCCTTTTCGGGTGCTGAATACCACTCTACTTAAACCTTTTAGACCTCAGTTGCCTCCTCTTTAAGCTGCTGTGAGGACTTTAGGCCGTGAAAAATGATGCCATGATAGATACAAATTCGGGTTCCTTCACTTCCCTGTCTAAATCCTAACTTTCATGAAGACCACATGCAAGAAATACGCCTTTCTCATTTCTCTAGTTCCTCATTTGCATATTAGTGAGTTTGCCATAAGTGTTATGGTTAACTGAACTGAAAAAATATCCTTATTTAGTAAATTAGAGATCCGCTCCCAGGGTCCCGGCATTATAAAAGCAATCATCTGTTTCACAATTCCTGATACTCCCTCCCTCCATAGACTAATAACATAAGGGAAATAATAGCACACTCCTGTCACTTAGGAAAACAAAGTTGATATAACCCATTAAGCAAATGGATCTCTAATGGCTTAGGTAAGAGAGGAGGTTGAACAGTTACCTAATAAATTCAGATACTAGGGGCTGAATCAAACCACAAGTAAAGTCCCAGTTTTCATTTATCTTAATTTGTAATCATCCTTTGGCCTAAACTAATTAGAGGTAATCACTGTGGAGTTAATTATAGTCATGTTCCTTGCTGTTACCAATACATTCTGTGGTCACTGCATTGTTAAAATGGGCAAATTGATACTTCATTTGACAGTGTGACTTGGTCCTTAAAGAGGCAAATCTGATGAAGAACCTTGAGTGATGTTGATTTTAGTGGAAACATAAAGCCGTCCATGAACTTGCCAGAATGGATGTAAAGTGGCAGGAATTAAACTCAAAACTGACTCTGTGACAAACAGTTTAACTTCTCTCAGATCGGTTTTCCCCATTGGTAAAATTTCTGTAAAAAAATCTACTTCACACTCTTTTTAATTTTTAAAACACTGTTTTTCCCAACCTCTCTCTCTACAGCAACCCCAAAGTAGCTATAGTATATAGAAATTTAATTCATACATTATTTAGCTTGAGAATTTCTTTTTTTCTTTGATATGAAAGAGTACAGTAAGAGTATGCTCAGGGAGAAAAGTCAAGTTATTTTTGAAGTCCTACATTCTATGAAAAGAATCTTGCCTATCTAAATTGAGAAAGTAATGAGCTTAAGTTCATTATGTAGAAAATAATGTCAAGTCTATTTATTATATTATCTCTTAGGAAAAATTAGACTGGTGGAATTTTATGAATATTTATTAGGCACCGAAAACAATACAGCTTTCCCAAACTGCTAAAAGTAAATGTGTCATCTTCCATAAAAAAATAGGCTTCTAAATGTTTTAGAAACATACACTACAAATCTTAGGGAGGCCAACCCCACCATAACTGATTGGAAAATAAAGGAATATTTTTTTTATGGTATACTAAACCCAGAAAGCAAAATAATGTGTAGGTCCTACACGGTGGTTTGTTGAAAAATAAAGAAAAAGCAAAACTATATTATACAAAGAAATATCGTACCATCCTTTTCTTATCAGGATCTCACCTGTAGGAGTTACACAGGGCTTTCCCAAAGGACAGAATGGCTTAGCAATTAGGCACCAGTTGCTTTGCAGACAAATACAACAAGCTAGCCCGCCTGGTAGGGGAAGTGTGGGATGCAAAAGTACCTCAGATCTTTCCATCACTCTTGCACAAAATACAGTAAAACTTAATGGAGCACAGATATTTTTACTGTCTTGCCTTTGTCCCAAAACAGACAGATTATTGTGACTTCTTTGTATTTCAAACAGATTATAAGAAAAGTTAGTGAAATTCTAGAATAGTTACATGGCTTAATTATGTTTGACTAATTTGATGGTATATAAAGTAATTTAAGTAGTTAAACATAGGTCGTGTAGGAACACCCACCTTTAAAAATAGAAACTGGCTGTCTTGTAGTGGAAAGGGTCTCTCAGATGCAGAACCCTTCCCTTTTTACCTATGAATCCTGTATAAGATGTTTAAACTTTTTGCCTAGGTTCTTCATCTGTAAAATGGGGATGACAATTTCTACCTTGCAGAGCTACTGTGGGTGTTTTTATTTTAAAGATGGGTATAAAGCAATGTGGTGTTCAATCAGCAGTAGCTAATCATATTTCTAACTTGCATTTCCATGTAGTATCTGTAAACTACACATTTAAACGCATCCCCTTAAGACTTGAAATAGTCATGGTGTAGAACTTCACAAAACCCTCACCAAAATATGTTTCCCAAAGATAAATTTCAATCTATCACTTCCTTGTGAAATTCTACACATATTCCAAATTAATCAAGGATGAGCGGTAGACTGAATTAATGAGGTTTCCAATTTACCACAGTAAGATAAATGATATAATCAATTTTACTTACCTGGGGGGAAATGGTAAACTCCTTTGAAGCTACATGCAAACTATCTGAAAAAATGTGTAACCCTCTGATTATTAAGGGGGCTAGAGATGACTCCTTCCCTTCCCATAACACTCTGTGGTTTCCAGTCCTGACAACTGCCTACACAAAGCATAAGTCAAACAAGATCACTGTTAGGGGTGAGTTTATTTCATCATCAATGACAGTGTTGAAGTGTCTGGAGGTGTGTGTTTGCTTTTCTAATGTAACCACAAAATAGCGGTTAGTTTCTCTCTAATAGCTAAGGGTGGTAGAAGTTGCTGTTGGCTTTAAGATGGTATATGAACTCTTATTCTGAGAATGAACTTGGTAAGTTTAGTCATGACAGACCTAGTGCTTACTTTTTCCTCTCACCTTTTCCCACCAGCATCCTTCCCCTTTTCATTTCTTCTCCTCCACTTGGAGACAGAAAGAAACCAGAGCAGGCTCAGCAGAAAGTGTGAGGAAGCATGTGCCACACTGACTGTACTTCAGATGCGTGGGTTCCACCATGTGACTTTTTCTTCTTTTCTTTTTAAAAGTAAACACAGCAGGATGTGCGCATACCAAGTACTGAGCACAGAGAAATAGGGGAACTGCTGGGCTAAGGAACAACTTCAAAGGACGGTGGCAGGAGCTGGCTGCCTCCTGCCAGGCATTTGAAGGGCTGCACTCTCCCTGGGAGGGAGAGTTGACTTCCTAGCACTTGACTTCTCTCAAAGGCCTGCAGAAGGAACTCCAGGTAGGGAAAGGACACGTTGATAGTGGGGTTTCACTCTAGCTTTGAGACTTTCTGAACCCAAGCAGAAAAAAAAAAACCTTTATTTTAAAAAAATAGAAAAAGAAACCTTTATTTTAGTTTGTTCAGTGGAAACAATGAAAAGAATATGAACTTGACTTTGAAATACCTTACACCTTATGAATTCATGTATAAATACATATGTATACATACACACACACACACATATATATGTATACATACAAGAATGAATGATGTAGGTAGCCTTTATGACCTCCATTCTTTTTAGATAAGGAATGTGAAGCACAAATCAGGTGAGTGACCTTTACCATCATATTCAATGTTAAGCTGATCTCCTGACTTCCTAGTACATGCCCCATGTGCTACAACCTAACAACACAAGGCGGATGGCAAAGTGCACTGCCAATCCAGATGCTGAATTCTGCTCTAGTCTCAGAATGAGAACGGTTAGCTCTGAAACTGTACACGCTGGGTTATTCACATCTCATGGCTTCGATCAGTGCTGCTGTAGTCACATTTCACTGTTTCCACCAAAATGCAAGTGTTTGAGGGTAAAATACCGATAATCTGTGCTCAGTGAGTATTCACTGTGTGAATGTTATTACTGAACAGACCAGTGCTATGTTATTCCCCTGATATCAGAATGCATGGCTATTTCTTTAAGATGGCAG
Source organism: Carollia perspicillata (assembly GCA_004027735.1). Lineage (NCBI taxonomy): Eukaryota > Metazoa > Chordata > Mammalia > Chiroptera > Phyllostomidae > Carollia > Carollia perspicillata. Next base: position 32,230 of record PVKM010000940.1, on the reverse strand, counting down.
CTTTCTGTCTGCAAATGCATTGTTGTCAGTAAAGTGGTGACCACAGCTACCAAGGCTGGAAGCCAGCATGTACCATATGGGTTCTGTACTAAAAGAGACGGCAGGGATTAACCTCTACCCCCTCATTGTATAGGCATCGAAGATGAGACCCACAGAGATGAAATAATTTGCCCAAATTTTCCCAAGTTTACCCAGTGCCTCCTTGAACTTTGTGTGGCTTCCTCATTCTTAGTGAGAACACAAGAACAGGCCACACTTAGAACTGAGCACAGCCCAGGATCCTGCCTCTGCCAGAGGATCAAGGGGCATGTCGAAAGGGTGTGGTTGCTTTCCTGGGCCTTAAAGTTACCAGGGCAGAAATGTCCACAGGCTCAGCATTTTAATAAGTTCACACAGAAATCTGATGCTCTCTAGAGAGTTTGGGGAAACCATATGAATTTTTAATATGAGTTAATTTTGGAGAAAAGAGCTAATAGTAGATATTACTTCATGTGGAAAAGAGAATGGTTGGAGGTTAGTTTACTATGTAGCATCAATATAAGAAGGATAATTAAAAAGAGCCCAAAGTAGCAGTTTTCCAGTCTTCACTTAAAAGAGAGGAATAGACTTGTAATATAGCAGGAAATTTTCATGTAGTTGTTTAAAAAAGTAATCATCAGCGGGATTCAGCATAGGTTTACTAGGCTTCATACCAAACTCACCTAATTTCCATTTTTTATAGGTACCAGACTAATGAAATACTAGTGAGAGAACATTTTGATTTCAATAAAGTATTTAGAACAACACGTCTTTTAAAAACTTTAAAAAAATAGCCCTGGCTCGTGTGGCTCAGCGGGTTGAACGCCAGACTGCGGAACCAAAGGGTCGCTCGTTCGATTCCCAGTCAGGGCACATGCCCGGGTTGCAGGCCAGGTGCCCAGTAGGGGGCACATGAGAGGCAACCACACATTGATGTTTCCCTCTCTCCCTCCCTTCCCTTCTCTCTAAAAATAAATAAATAAAATATTTTTAAAAAACATAACAAATAACTAGCCAGTGAAGTGAATAACTAATTCACTTCAAATTCAAGAAAGAGGGGTCTTTACTGGCAGGTTATAGGAGGCTGTGCTCAGTTCTGCCCTAGTCATCAGCATTTGCAGAAAGAAATGTCCTGAGTGAAGACTTAGAAGTCAGGCCAAACTGACAGCTGACCACACAGAACTAGAAGGGTCCAGAGAAGGCAGAGTCGAAATGACCATGTGACAGGAAAAGTAGGCCAACGCCAATCTGAGAACTAACTTTGTTAAAAGCCTCCATTTAGAGCCAACAACCTAACTGGTCAAGGGCAGGAAAAGATGGCTTTAGAACATTCTAATGAAGAGGATTCAGGAGTTTTAGTTAAGACTTTCATATAAGGTAACAGGAGAATATTGCTTCCACTAAAGTCAGTTTATTCATAGCCTGTGTTGATGGATCTTCAGAGGATCACAGAACACTATCCTCTGTTGATCTGACAATATCTGGAGATTATTGATTATTCCAGACATATTTTAAAAGCACATCCTAACACACGAGAAGATGCTCAGCATCACTAGTCATTAAGAAAATGCAACTCAAAACAATAATGGGGTACACTTCACACCCATTAGGATGGCCACTAGCAGAAAGACAGAAAATAAGAGTATGGAGAAACTGGGCCCCTCGTGCATTACTGGTAGGAAGGAAAAATGGTATAGTTGCCATAGAAAACAGTATGATGGCCCCTCAAAAAGTTAAACAGAATTACCATATAATCCAGCAATTCTACTCCTTGGTATACACCCAAAAGAACTGAGCATAGAGACTCAGATGTTTGTACACCAGTGTTCATAGCAGCATCATTCGGAACAGCCAAAGATGGAAACAACCTAAGTACCCATCAACTGATGGATGGTAAACAAAATATGGGCCATACGTACAATGGAAAGTTATTTGGCCATAAGAAGGAATGTAATTCTGATAGGTGCTACAGTATGGATGAACTTTGACAACATTCGGTAAAAATAAGCCATACGCCAAACGACAAGTGTGTGATTTCATTTAAGTGAGATACCTAGACTGGTAAACTTCTTAGAGACAGAAAGTTGAATGGTGGCTACCAAGGGCTAGCAAGAGGATGGGAGGGAGACATTGCTTAATGGACACAGAGTTTATTTGCACAGACAAAAGGTTCTGGAGATGGATGGTGGTGATATTTGCACATTATGAACCTATTTAAGATGGTACATCTGATATTTATTTTTTACTGTAATAAAAACTTCATTGATTGTTAGTTAATTAATCTGTCAATAACAAGAAAAGCATGGGTGGTAGGAATGTAAATGGGGCAGTTGCTGTGAAAAACAGCATTATGGCCCCTCAAAAACAAACATAGAATTACCGTGTAATCCAGCAATTCCACTCCTAGGTATATACCCAAACGAATGGAAAGCAGAGACTCAAATACTTCTTTTAATCCTCATCCAAGGGTATGTTTATTGATTTTTAGAAAGAGAAGAAGGGGGAGAGAGAGAAACATTGATGTGAGAGAGAAACATCAGTTGCCTCCCATATGCACCCCTTAAATAGGTCAAACCCACAACCTGTTGGTATATGGGGTGATGCTCTGACCAACTGAACCACCCGGCCAGAGCAAGAGACTCAGATACTTTGAAAAACTTCATTTTGTCCCTGCAAAGGTGATCAAGACCAGGTACCTAGAAACTCTGACAAAGAAAAGATAACTAAAGGAACTGAGGGTATTTACTAACAGGAAGAAAAGGCAGAGAAGCATGTCAGCTGCCCTTGAAAAGGCTTTCCTGTGGCAGAGGCTGTACACTTATTCAACTTACTGAGAATAACCTTGGGGACAGAACCAGGATCAATGGGGGAAATGATATCCAGGGAGATAAATTTCAGTACAGGAGAAGAGTCTCTAAACAATTAGAACTATATTTAGCATTTTCCAATGGAACAACTTCTATAACATGCTTCTTCTCTCTCTTTTAAGAGGTCACTCCAATTAGAATGCTTCTACCTCCAATCAGAAACCAGCCTTGCTTCCCTAGCTTACCAGAGGCCCAGCAAGAAAATAACTGGAATTGGTTGCAGTCAGTTGGGCCAGACTTGCCTACCGTTTCCTGCTGCCCCCAAAGTCACCCACCCCTGAACCCAAGTCACAGCAGCCCCAGCAGTTGGACACATGGGCCTTCAGTGTAGAGGAACTACTCCTTCAGAACCTCAGATGAGAGGTGTTTCAGCCAGATCCTGGGGGAAGCTGGCAGGAGCCTCAGCCCCATTCTCACTGCTCCTGGAGACCATTTTCCTCCTGGAGAGCAATGGGGCAGGGAAGCAAAACCCCTGGTTTTCTCTCTTCCTTCCTACTTGCCTGAAGGCCAGATGTTCTGTTTCTGTCCCTTGTCTTTTTATTGCCATTCCATCACCAGGGCAGAAACACTGAGTGCAGAGGGCCCAGAGGAGGAAGTGTGGGGAAGAGGTGGCACCCACTGTGGAGGAGGAAGCAGAAAAAGGCAGTACTGATCCTGCCCTCCCTGACCCAGGTCTGCCCCGACAAGAAGTGTGGCTTCAATTATTATGGGGAATAGATAAGGTGAAAGTGTCCTTTGAGAGCCCTAGAGAAACGTTAGATAAATAATACCTTTTAATCATCATCTCTGCGGTCAAGAGCAGCTGCAGAGAACTCAGTGGGGACCCAAAGGTTTCTTGACAAAGATGTCAACATAACTCACTCAGTCAGATATAATTAAAAACAATTACTAACAGAACAGGACTTAGCTTATAGGAGATGAAAGACCTGTGTATGCTTTCTGAACGACTCTGAGGAAGGAAAAGAACTCATTTATAGCCGAGAACTCCCAGGTTAGCATCGGTGGCACTTGAGTTCCAGTCTCTACTCCACTGTAATTAGTTGTGTGACCTTGGACAAATGTTCTTTCCCCACTGAACCTGTTTCTCTATCTGTAAAACACAGTAAGAGTATCAACTTGGAATTGTCACAAGACTGTGGCATTAAAATGAAGGAAACATATGTGAAAGCACCTTGAATAAGTGTCAGATTTTGTTATTCCTCATTCTCATTTATTTCCCTAAGAGGTAAAATGAAGTACAGACTAACAAACTAGATTATTGCTTTCAATTCTTTTTCAAACAGGATGAAATGTTAGTTTTAAAAAACATGCAAAAGTAAGAAAGAAGAAGAATGTCCACCTTCCCAACAGCCATTCACAAATGCCCACAAAGAAGATTCTCACTTATCTCTGAGCCTCTAGGTTGGGAGAAATTGAGGATGAGGGGCAGGTGTAGTCTAAGGTATCACAGGCTTTTGTTTTGTTTCAGGAGGAAGAGGCTGTGTCCCCATAGTTCAGTTTCTGTGTTCTTGCAGCCCAAGTGCAGGACAGAGGTGCGAGGTAGACTGTGCATTTCCTTCTGCTTCTCTCTCAAAGTTCTTACTCTAGGCAAACAAATTTAGATTTCAAATTCTTAAACCTCAGGAAAATATCTGTGCCCAGAAGATGGTTCGAGTTGGTTTTGTTCTGTCAGTTGTTGGGAGGGAACAGGACACTAAGAATGCCCATTTGGTTGCCATTGTCATGTTCTCTTTTTTACCCCACTGTGAGCAGGATGAGAATTGGCTGGTCAGTCTGTAGGAGGGGAGGAGGGGGAGAGAAATGAGGTGGAGAGAGAGAAGAGCTTTTTATAGTAAAATAGTGAAATTCCATGTTGTTATGAAGACAATTCTCTATCATTCAGAAAACTCACAAAATAATCTGAATAACTCACTAAAACTCACCAAGCAAAATCAAAACTTGGCATTTGCAACAGACAGATCCCATTACCAAGTGTTTTTTGTTTGTTTTTGTTTTTTTTTTTTTTTTGGTTTTTACTATGCTTTTCTTTGGAAAAGCAAAGTTTTCAATCTCTTCACATTATATGAGTACATGGGGAATACAGAAAAGCCCACTTTTGTACATGAATAATGAGCATTTGGTTAGGTTCTTTCACTAAATAAATGCCTGGCTACTGCATTTGAGGCTGATACACTCCTCAAAATAAAAAAAAATTTATACCTCATGAATATTAAGTCTGAGTGGGGGCAAGGATCTAACATCTGGTGGTTTAAAAAGTCTTTCAGAATAAGCAGTACTGATATTCTGTGCATTCGTTCAAATCACATTGCTCACTGAGTGAAAGCCACAATGGTAAACTTTAGGCACAGTGGAGACATGAATGAATAAGGACCTAGGAGACCTGGGCCCTAATAATATTCTGCCGCTAATTGGATAGATAACTTTGACCACCTGCCTTAACTTCTCTGAGCCTCAATTTGCTTATGTGCTATGTGAGAGTACAGACCACTTATTCACTAAGAGTCCTTTCTGCTTTCAAAAACAAACGAAAGAACAGATCAACTAACTGGTTCACTAATTTACTCATTCATTATTGATTATCCACTTACTTATTCAAAAAACACTTATTGTGAACTAAAACAGAGAGCAAGCAAGCTGAATAACCAACTGAAGACTAGCTGAAGAGAAATCACATAACCAAAGATTTATAGAAGCCACATCAAGACTGGTAGGAAGTGTGAAGATGCAAAAAGGGCTGGCCCTGCTGCCATGGGCAGCAGCTGAGAGTCCGGAGGGATATCTCAGCTGCAAAGGACTGAGGAGCATGAGTTCTCAACCTCAAGCCAAGCTCCTCAGCCCAGAGCACCAGAGCAGGAAATAGGCACCAATATAACATCTGGCCGTGAAAATCAGTGAGGATTCTGTCTGCTAAAGAGGTAGCAGTCAGCTAGACACACATGCACCCTCCTAAAGGGCCAATGCACAAAATCTCATTTGCGGTCACTCACCCTAGTATCTGATGGAGAGAGGACAGAGCAGACTAGAGCCATGTGAAAAGGGATTGGGATTTGTGGCTCTGGGGAGAGAGCTGAAGGGACAGCTACCAGGATCCCAGTGCTGAGTCCCTCTCCCACAATGCATATGCCATCTTTCTTGGGTGGAACACTTCCATCCATATGGCATCAGCCTGGGAGAAAACAATAGCCTCACCCCTTGGGCTCTCTCTTGCTCCAGCCTGTGAAGCTTACTCTCTGCTGAGGAGTCAGCTGCCTGGGCTGGGGAGTAGAGGTCTGGACAGACTTATGAGGTATCAGTGACTGAGTTGTGTGGCTTTGGGGCAGGGACCATTCCCCCCACTTTCCCATGAAATTGGCACCTCCACCTCACAGGAGATCTCTAGCTCCACTCTCTGAGCTCCTGGTGACCCCACCCTCCCAAATCCTGGTGGTTCTGCCATGCTGAGGTCTGGGAAGAATCTAGAACTGGCTGAGTTGTGTGGCTCTGGGGTGGGGGATTCTATCCACCTTCTCTCCAGCCTGACTATCACCTCCATATCATACAAGGTCCTCTATCCCTATACCCCCTACTCCCAAGTGCCCCACCCTGCTAAGATTGGCCTCCTAGCAGAATCTGGGAGAGACTGAGTTGTGTGGCAACAGGACAGGGGTCATTTTCCCATTGCGCTACAGACCATTGCATAGCCCTCCTTTCACAATACCAATTTTTTATCTGTTTGGGCCTGATAAACTCTGCTTACCACATCCTGATGATTTCCTGAGACCTAACCCACCACAAGTGTGTGAGCACCCAGCAGGTGGCAGTTAGGTTTGGTTTACCCTGGAACATTTGCTAAGTGGCCTCGAACCCAGCACTGGCACTGAGTTGAAACTATATTGATCTGGTGACCACTCATACCTACCTGGTGATTCACTGAGAACCAGCGTCATGCCACTTGAATTCTGCCAGAGGCTCTTTCAGGGACTGAGCCTAACAGGCAGCTGTCACATGAAGGGAGACAGAGGTGGACCCCAGGGTGCCTTGGTGCTGATAAACACCAGCCTTGGTGCACAGGTTGGTCCTTCCCATGTACACCCAAGCCCAGAAGAGGCAACCACAAACTGTGGATCACTCTGTAGCCCCAAACAGGTTGTCCAGGAAAAGTCGCAGGCAGTGTCTGACATTGGCCTAAACCAGAATCCCTCCAAAGATGCCACAGAACCAACACACTTGGTGATCAGCTTAAGACAACACCAGAGCAGGATCCAATGAGCTGCATGAGCAGCAAATCCAAAGGAAGATCTCAGTAGGCACCAGACCCTGCTGAGCCAAATCCAACTTCCTGTGGTAAGCACCTGAACAGCAATTCATACACTATGGGAGGGGATGGTCCTCACAGTCAGCCAGCCTGAGGGTCAACCCCGCACACGAATGGGCAATAGCAGTTACGACTCAATTACAACAGGAAGGCCCACCTAACCCAAATGAGGAACATTCCTGGAGCTCCCACCTCACTTGATTAATGAGGCCACATAACTCAAACCCACTGAATACCTACCACATAAGGCCTACTGTCAAGACTGGAAAGTCAAGAGGATTGTCCTAATACATAGAAACAAACACAAAAGGAAGCCAGAATGAGGAGGAGACAAACAAATATATCCCAAATGAAAGAACAGGAGAAATCTCCAGAAAAAGAGTGAAATGAAATGGGGGCAAGCAATTTATCAGATACAAAGTTCAAAAAAAAGAGGGTTATACAGATGTTTAAGGAACTTAGTGAGAATTACAAGAGCATGAAAAATAGCATAGAAACCATAAAAAAGAATCAGTCAGAAATGAAGAATAGACTATCTGAAATGCAGAATACACTAGAATAAATAAACAGTAGGTTGATTGAGGCAGAGGATGATTCAGTAATTTGGAAGACAAGGTAGCAGAAAACACCCAAACAGAGCATCAAAAAGAAAAAAGAATTTAAAAAATGAGGATAATTTAAAGGACCTTTGAGATAACATAAAGCATAATAACATGCACATCATTGTGGTACCAGAAGGAAAAAAGAGTGAGCAAGGAATCGAGAACTTATTTGAAGAAATAATGACTGAAAACTTCCCTAATCTGGTAAAGAAAAAGACACACAAGTCCAGGAAGTACAGAGAGTCCAAAGCAAGATGAACCCAGAGGCCCACACCAAGACACATCATAATTACAATGACAAAGTTTAAATAAAAGAGAGAATGTTAAAAGCAGCAAGAGAAAGACAATTAGTTTCCTACAAGAGCTCCCATAGACCATCAGCTGATTTCTCAACAGAACCATTTCTTGCCAGAAGTAATTAGCATGAAAATGTCAATATCCAAAGTGATGAAAAGCAAGGACCTATGATCAAGACTACTTTACCCAGAAAGGCTATCATTTAAAATTTGGGAGAAATAAAGAGCTTCCCAGACAAGAAAATGCTAAAGGAGTTTGTTACCACCAAACCAGTATTACAAGAAATGTTAATGGGTCCTAAAGAAGGAGAAGGACAAGAAGAAGATATTAAAAGAATAAAATGGCAATAAACAAGTACCTAATAATAATGACTTTAAATGTAAAGAGCTTAAATGCTCCAATCAAAAGACAGAGAGAGCTGAATGAATAAAAAAATAAAACTACAAGAGACCCACCTCAGAACAAAAGGTACACACTAATTAAAGGTAAAGGAATGAAAAATGATACTTAATGCAAATGGAAATTTTTTAAAAGATGTACTAATACTTATATCAGACAAAATAGACTTTAAAACTAAGGCTATGTAGTAAGAGACAAGGAAGGACACTATGTAATGATAAAGGGAACAATCCAAAAAAAAGAATATAACCCTTGCAAACATTTATGCACCCAATTTAGGAGCACCTAGATGTATAGAGCAAATGTGATGGACATAAAAGGAGAGATTGATGCTGACACAGTCATGGTAGGGGATTTTAACACCCCATTAACATCAATGGATATATCTTCTGGACAGAAAGTGAACGAAGAAACAGAAACCTTAAATGAAACACTGGATCAGATGGATTTAATTGGTAGCTTCAGAGCATTTCATCCCAAAGCAGTAGAATATACATTCTTTTCAAGCACACAAGGAACATTTTCTATGATAGACCACATGTTAGGACACAAAACAAGCCTCAATAAATTTAAGAAAATTAAAATCATACCAAACATCTTCTCTTACCACAGTGGTATAAAACAGGAGTCGATCACAAGAAAAAACTGAAAAGCACAAAGAGACATGGAGGCTAAATAACATGTTATTTAACATGAATGTGTTAACAATGAGATCAAGGAAAAAATAAAAAATACATTGAAACAAATGAATATGAGAACACAACAGCCCAAAAATATATAGCACACAGCGAAAGCAGTCCTAAGAGGGAAGTTCATAGCATTACAGGCCTACTTTAAGAAACAAGAAAAATCTCAGATAAACAATCTAATTTTACACATAAGGGAACTAGAAAAGGAAAACAGACAAAACCCAAACTGAGTAGAAGGAAATAATAAAGTTCAGAGCAGAAATAAATGAAAGTGTCTAAATAAAATACAAAAGATCAGTGAAACCAAGACCCTGTTCTTTGAAAAGGTTGATAAAATTGACAAATGTTTAACCAGACTCATCACGAAAAAAAGAGAGAGGACCCAAATAAATAAAATCAGAAATGAAAGAGAAGTAACAGCTGACACCAAAGAAATACAAAGGATTATAAGTATTAGGAACAAACTATATGCCAACAAATTGGACAACCTGGGTGAAATGGATAAATTCCTAGAAACATACAATCTTCCAAAACTGAATCAGAAAGACTCAAAAAATCTGAATAGACAGATTATACCTAGTGAAATTGAAGCAGTAATAAAAAAAATCCCAACAAACAAAAGTCCTGGGCCAGATGGCTTCACAGTTGCATTTTACCAAACATTCAAAGAAAAATAACACCTTTCTCAAACTATTTAAAAATATCCAAGTGGAGGGAAGACTCCCATGCTCATTTAACAAGGCCAACATTATCCTAATTCCAAAACCAGATAAAGGCACTACAAAGAAAGAAAATTATAGGCCAATATCCCTGATGAACATAGATACTAAAATCCTCAACAAAATGTTAGCAAACCAGATCCAGCAATACATTGAAAAAATCAGCCTGAGCCAGTGTGGGTCACTTTCTTACACCATACACAAGAGTAAACTCAAAATGGATTAAAAACTTATATGTTAGACATGAAACCACAAAATCCTGGAAGGATACACAGGCAGCAAAATCTTGAACACTTCTTGTAGCGATATTTTTTCTGATATATCTTCTTGGGCAAGGGAAACAAAAGAAAAAATAGACAAATGGTGCTACATCAACAAAATAAGAAGATGACCCACAGAATGGGTGAACATATTCACAGATACATCTGAGAAGGGGTTAATATCCAAATTTATAAAGAACTTACAAAACTCAACACCAAAAAAAATCTAATTCAAAAATGGTCAAAGCAGCTGAACAGACACTTCTCCAAAGACATACAGATGGCCAATAGACAGATGAAAAGATACTCAATGTCACTAATTGTCAGAGAAAAGCCAATTAAAACCACAATAAGATATTACCTCACACCTGTTTGAATACCTATCACCAATAAATTAGCAAACAAATTGGTAAGGATGTGGAGAAAAGTGTGGACCACTTGTGCACTGTTGATGGGAATGCAAATTGCTGCGGCCACTGTGGAAAGCAGTATGGAGTTACCTCAAAAAATTAAAGATTCAGCTGCCTTATGGCCCAGCAATTCTAGCTCTGAGAATATATCCAAAGTAATCCTAAGCACTAATTCAAGAGAATAGAGGCACCCCTATGTTCATTGCAGCATTATTTATAATATCCAAGATTTGGATGCAACCCAAGTGCCCATCCATAGATGAGTAGATAAAAAAAACATTTTCTATCTACTCATTTACACAATGGAATACTACTTGGCTGTAAAAAAAGAAGGAAATCTTATCTTTTGCGACAGCATGGGTGGACCTGGAGAGTATTATATGAAGTGAAATAAGCCAGTCTGAGAAAGACAAGTACCATATGATTTCACGTATAAGTGGAATCTAATGAGCAACATAAACTAACAAACAGGACAGAAACAGACTCATAGATACAAAGAACAGACTGACAGCTGTCAGAGGGGAAGGTGGTTGTGGAGCTGGGTGAAAAAGGTGAAGGGGTTAAGTAAAAACAACTCTCTGAAAGATGTTACTACTATCTCCTGATTGTACAACTGAGAAAAGTGGGTTGCTTTTCTTTCATTATTTGCTTGGTTTTTGCTATTATAAATTATATTTCAGCAACTACCTTATTCATATAATTTTTTCATGTTTTTGGATTATATCTGTAGAATAGATTCTCAGACATGGGATTATTGGGTAAAGGGGCATGAATATTTTAATGGTGCTTGGTATATGTTGGTAAATTGCTTTCTATCAACACTCTATATAAGAATACCAGCTTAATTTTGTCCAGTATCATCAAAAAAAAAGTAAAAGAGATGCTTTTTTTGTAATTTTGCATTCTTTTTTTATTGTTGTTCTATTACAGTTGTCCCAATTTTCCTCTGTTGCTCTCCCCTGCCCTGCCCACCCCCACTCCCACAGACAGTCCTCACTCTGTTGTCCATGTCCATGGGTCATTTACACACGTTCCTTGACTAGACCTTCTTTCCTCCCTTATCCCCCTCCCCCCAACCCCCTCCCTCTGGTCACTGTCAATCTGTTCATCTTTTTCCATACCCCTGTTTTTATTTTGCTCATTTATTTGTTTTGTTCATTAGGTTCCTCTTATAGGTGAGATCATATGGTATTTGTCCCTCACTACCTGGCTTATTTCACTTAGCATAATTCTCTCATGTTCCATCCATGCTGTTGAGAAACATAGGAGCTCCTTCGTTCTTTCTGCTGCACAGTATTCCATTGTGTAACAGTTTTTTGATCCACTCATTTACTAATGGGCACTCAGGCTGTTTCCAGCACTTGGCTATTGTAAATAACACTGCTATGAACATTGGGGTGCATAAGTTCTTTTGAATTGGTGTTGCAGGGTTCTTAGGGTACAATCACAACAGTGGAATTGCTGGATCAAAAGGCAGTTCCATTTTCAGTTTTTTGAGGAAATTCCATGCAGTTTTCCACAGTGGCTACACCGGTCCACATTCCCACCAACAGTGCACTAGGGTTCCCTTTTCTCTACATCTTCTCCAGCACTTGTTGTTTGTCGATTTGTTTATGATGGCCATTCTGACCAGTGTGAGGTGGTATGTCATTGCAGTTTAATTTGCATCTCTCTGATGGCTAGTGATGCTGAGCATCTTTTCATGTGTCTCTGGGTCCTCTGTGTCCTCCATTTCTTTTAATATAGTTAGACTGAACATTTATTTCACAAATTTGTTTATAAGTTGTACTTTCTCATTTGCTCATTTCTCTGTTAGAAACTTAATGTCGTCTTAAGTTTTTGCTAATTTATATGGGTTTTTAATAAGATTTATCTGCCATATTTTGACCATTTTTCCCAGACTATTGTATACCTTTTTAAAATGAGTTTTTAAAAACATGCAGCCATTTAACATTTTTACATATCCAAATCTGTGCATTTTTTTCTAATTCTTCTTAATCCTCTTTTAAGGGCTTTTTTCCTTCTAGGTTTTACCCTGATGGTTGTTGTAAAACTGGATTTAAACCGACTTTTAAAATAACGCTGTCACCCCAATTGTTAACCAATGTCACCCCAATAGATTCAGTAATAAATAAATAAATAAATAAATAAATAAATAAATAAATAAATAAGCAAGCATGCACTTATTGGGAGCATATTTTGTATCACTTACAGTGCCACTCATGGCCCCAAATGAGAAGAGAGTATGGAAAAGAGACACATTTTCCCAAGTCACCCTGTTCCCTTCTCATTGTGGGGCTAGAATTCTCTAACTGGGTGCGAGTGACGACAGGCAGTGAGGAGTGGATAAGGGAATTCTCTTGGCATCACTGCATTTCATATATTTATTCTAAACAAGGTTTTTCAGCCTCACCATTATTGGCATGTTTGTTGCAGGGAGCCATCCTTGCATTGCAGGTTGTGTGGCAGTACTGCTGGCTCTGACCTACTACATGCCGGTGGCACCCTCTTTCTCCATTTGCAACAACCACAAATGTCTCCAGACATTGCCAAATGTCCCCTGGGAGCAAGGTTGCCCTGAATGAGAAGCAAGTGCTGGACACTTTGCTAGATGCTGAGCAAATAAAGGTGAAAAAGATGTAGGCCTGGCCTTGTGCACTTGACCCAAGCACTGTGCTTCTCAAACTTCAGGGTGCAGCGAGCTTGGGGAGGGTCTGTTCAAACTCAAGCTGCTGACAGAATGCAGCACAGGATATACAGTCAATAATATAGTAGTAACTCTGAATGATGTCGGATAGCCTCTGGACTTAGCAGGGTGATCACTTCATAAGGTATGTAAATGTCTAATCACTACGCTGTACACTTGAAATTGATATTATATGTCAAATGTAATTGAAAAATAAAAATAAATAAATAAATAAATAGAAACTCAGATTCCTGAGCCCGCCCCTTGGTTTCTCACTCGGTGGGTCTGGGTGGGGGTGGAAGATTTGCCTTTCTGAAGAGCTCCCAGCTGATGCTGGTACTACTGGCCCCCAGGAGCCGAGCTAGTGGGTTCCCGTCTCGGTGGTGATGGTGGTCTCCACTGAAGCTGTGGCCGAGAATACAGATGTTCTCTTCTCATGCAGTAAAACTAGTTTCCCTGAGGATCACAGTCATTTTTTGTTTTTAAATTGAGAAATTAGACTTAAAATGGGCTACTAAACCCACAGTAAATCTGAACTCTCAGGAAGAAAAACAGGCTCTCTTAAGCTAGAGCAGCCATGTTCGACCTTTTTCATCTCATAGCTCACATAAAATAATTACTAAAGTTCTGCAGCACACCAAAAAATATATTTCTTGCCAATCTGACAAAAAGTAGGTATAATTTTGATTCATTCACATGGAACAGCTGTTGTTGTGTTAGCTGTCGTCATTTTTTTTAATTTGACAATCTAAGAGAAAAGAGGTCATTACCCTAACTAAATAGTCAGATATTGCATGTTTTAAAAATTCTTGCGGCACACAGGTTGAAAATCACTGAGCTAGAACAACAAAAGGTGCTCAGTTTTACAAATTCATTCTGAATTAACAGAATAATAGTTAGTGGGCTAATCTTGGAACCTAAATAGTATCTAATATCACAGTTCCCATGGATTCTAAGCTCCAATTACAGACATACTTTTACAACTACTTATTTTTAAGTTGGGGATATTTTTGTGTGCAAAAAGAAGACGCAGGCACCTCATCTCCACCTACACTCACCCGTCTACGCTAGATTGGCAGACCCTCACTCTGCCTCTTCCTTTTCCTTCTCCTGGTCCTCATCCCTGGTCATCCTGACCCCCATCTGCAACACTCTGCATGTGATGAGCAGTACCCAGACCAGCACTGGCTGTTGTGGCAAAAACAGGGAGGGTTCTGTATGTATTATTTTGTACAAAATTATTAGTTCATCTATGGACCAAACATTGCTATTTCCGCTTGCTGTGGTGATACTACTAAATACTGTATTTTCTTTGAAAAGTGTCACACGCCCTCAGGAGGAAGTGGGGTGTGGTGTCAGAGTGGTGCTGGGAGGACAGGGGTGTTTTGTTACTGGTGTACCCAGGAGTGACAGCCCACTTCGCCATTTCTTGTTTTCTCTGACTCTATTATGGAGTCCATCTGCCTTAGCTGGCCACGTCACTTTATGCACAGGATAAGAGAGCAAGTAAGTGGGATCCAGGTTCCCCAACCCTCCCGCCTTCTCTGATCACTTCTAGACAGGACTAGTCTACCCCATTCTGAGGCCCCCATGCTTGCAGAGAACAAGGACTGTGTCAGTTTGTGTATCCAGTACAGTGCTTTATACATAGTAGGTAGGTTTAGAAATGCTTATGGAACAATGGCAAAAAACAGGGGTGTGTGTTGCTTCATATGCTTAGCCAGTACTTTCCATGCATTCTAGGCCATGTCATATAATCCACTAAGTTATCAGTAATTAATTTTCATCATGGAAAATTTCTAAGGATACTTTCAGAAAGTTCTCTGTGATAACAATAGCTACCTTTTCACCAAACACTGTTGTAAGCATTTCCCATGAATTAATTTATTTAATCCTCATGACAACTCTATGAAATGGGTCTATTATTTCCCCCAGGTTGCAGATACAGACGCACAGTCACAGAAAGATTAGGTCATTTGTCTAAGACTATGCAGTTGGTGAAATCTGGCTTTTGTACCATAGTAGTCTCGTTTACCTACCTGTGAGGTCATCCACGCATCCTCTAACTCCCGTGTCCCCATGCCTCTTTGGATATTGCCATGTAAAGGCCAGAGGATAATGGACCAAGTGCCCAGGTATGTCAGCTTCACCTTCTCAGTCAAGGGGCCCTGGATGTGATTCGGTGTCCCTGGTTCAGGTGTTGTGCTTCTCTCTGAGCACCTAACTGGCAGGACGAGAACTCTTCCTCTGGTGTATTAGAAGGATTACAATGCATAGTGTGTCTGATTAGACCTACTGGGTTGATAAGATGGTAGAGTCACAGAGAAAACTGTTTCTTTTTCCCCTGGCTTTACTGAGATATAATTGCCAATTAAAAACTGAGTATGTTTAAGGTATACAACTTGATGATTTGATATACATCTACATTGTGAAATAATCATCACAACCAAGCTAATTAACACATCCTTCACCTCATATAGATATTTTTCTTTTCCTTTTTTTTTCCTATCTGTGTATGGTAAAGATTGTCTTTTAAGATTAAATTTTGCCCTACCTAATATGGCTTAGTGGGTTGAGCATTATACCACAAATCGAGGGGTCACCAGTTCTATTCTTGGTCACAGCATATGCCTGCGTTGCAGGCCAGGACCCCATCTGGGGGTGTGCAAGAAGCAATTGATCAATGTTTCTCTCACTCATCGATGTTTCTCTCCTTCTTTCTCCCTCTCTTCCCCACTCTCTAAAAATAAATAAAATCTTTTTTAAAAAAGAGTAAATTTTGATGCAATGAACAGAACCAGAAATTAAACTTGCTACTTAGATGAGGCAGCATCTTTGAACTCAGTGATTACCGTAACTATGATTAGAAAACAGTTCCAAAGGGACTGATTTGCTCCAACCTTGTATGAAGCGGTTAGTTTTATTCTAAACCCTGCTCGCAGAAATCCTCACAGATACCATTCAGCCACCAGTAATGGCATGAATGGAAAGGGCACGGAGGTGAGAGAGCACACACTGATGGCATCCTGGGAAAATTACCGAGGTCAGTGGTGTTGACCTCACTTCCGAAAGAGAGCTTGAGTTATTCCAAGAAACTTCAACTCTGTTTATAGTACTCTCTTTTGAACTCTTCAGATTACAGCCATGGGGGAGAAAGATCATTAAACCACATGTACTGACAAAGAGAAACGTCAAGTTAGTACCTCAGGTAATTAAGCAAGTACATAGTCAGCAGGGAAGGTGCTGAGACAGCTTGTGCCGAGAATTGTAACGGGCCCTTTCTAGTTAGGAACTGTTAGAGCAGATGGAAATAATCTATGGGGAAATCTCCATGCTTTCACTTCCCCTCTGACCTAACCTTGAAAGGCCTTTTCTAACAAGAAGTAATTGACTAGTTTGGGTGGGACACTTAGCAACCAAGGCTGGAACCCAGGTGCTGCCAGTCCCGGCTGTATGCCCTTCAGCAAGCTGCTTACCCACTCAAGCCTCGGTGTCTTATCTGTGGGATGGAGCCTATTATACCTGCCTAGTGGGCTTGGTGAGAAGATTGAATACTATCAGCTTCCTAAAGCTCTTTGCAAAGTGTTGTGAATTGTAGGGAACCTAATAAATAACCACTCTGGGCTATGCTTGTGCTTAAAACCAATGGAGAGACAGCTCAGGAGTCAGGAAGATGGAGGAGAAAATATTAAGTTGACAAGTAATAAAGGCTAGATTGGTGGCTATGGCCAAAGTGTTTAAGCAAATAGGTTGGTCACTGTTCACAGTGTCCTAGGCAGTGCTGGACAATGGCCAGGACTGAGGCAGATGAGCCCCACTGTGCTTATGGCCTGGCAGAGAGGAGTGGAAAAACATACTCTCTGAAATCAGCAGACCCCCTCCCAGAAGAGAGGAGGGGGCTGGGCTGGGCAGGCACCATTTATTCTTCTAAAACGCAACCATCAGATAAATTTCTGGATGAGGCAGCACATGAGTGAGGTCCCTGTGAGATGAGAAAGACTGCAGGACTGCAACTGTGCATGAGTGGAAATGGACAGAGCATTCCCAGCAGGGGGAATGGTGTGAAAATAGAGCCACTGAGATGGGGAGTCGGGTGTATTCAGCAAACAGAGAAGTTGAGATAGGCTACCAGTCAGTAGTGCTGTGCTGTGTGGGGAAGGCAAGATGAAGACAACATGTGGAGGCTTTTAAATTACAGGTTGAGAAGTCATGATATAATTCAGTGAGGACTGGGGCAGTTTTCTTGAGTATTTGTACACTTTGTTTGATCAGAGCTATGCTTTAGTGGGACTAGTATCCTGTCACATTAAAATTAATGTCATAATATTAATAATGTCATCACAGGTGCTATATTTTCTATATTTTAATATTTGTTTTATTTCTACACTGTTTTTCAGGCAGGGGAGGAGGTGTATTATATTAGTCAGCTCGAGCCACCATAACAGAATACCAAAATATTTTATTTTGCTGAACTGATGCACTTGGAAACCACTGAATGCTTTTTTTTCCCTCATTTCCAAGGTTACTATTGATTCTTTTGTGTTCTCCCTGCTTCACGTTAGAGGGTTTGGGTATTTCTGTGCGACTCTCCCTCTGTCACCAAGATGTCTGCAGCTAAATTACAGCAATACAAGTGCTGCCTGGATTTCTTTTTTAAATAAAAAAGTACGCTCATTCTTATTTCATTTGCTGCAGGGGAAGAGATGCCTGGACCTTTTTTGGCTGATGAGAGTACATAGCAGCTCTACTGCTTTCTGTTTCCACGGGCTCTTCCCCAGTCACCTATTGTTGTGTGATGGTGATCCTAAGCCTCACTGTGAAAGCGGTTGGCAGGTTTGAATTGTGGCGGATGAGTCAGTCTAGGTAAATAGGTGAGTCAGCGCCCAGGGAATCAATTGACCAGAGTTCTCAGTTCAGTACTTAATCTTGCATGACCTTAAACATGCCTCTGAGCAATTATGCTTGAACATCTACCTGAATCATAGCTACTTGTTACAGATGGATGAGATCACACTTAAAGGTGAAAACGTTAAGTAAAGATTCTCTACAAATTTAAAGGACATATTATAATGATATTTCACAGCTGGGATAGCAAAAGCACAGAAGATTGCATGGACATACTGATAGTTCATCATTGTAAGTGCCGGCACAAGACGACTCTATGAGAGGGTAATGCGTGCTATAAGAGAGATACACGGGGGTTGGCGGGAGCTCAGTGGCAGAGTACAGAGGGTGGTCCCATCATTCAGGCCAGATACACTTTACTTTCTTCCTGCTCTTTTTTGGTACAACTAAGTAAAGTCAATAGAGTCCACTAGAAAATATGTCAGAGCTGCAATAATAATAATACTTATAATAATAAACAACTAACGTTGTTTGAGAGTTTGCAATATGCCAGTCTCATTCTAAGCACCTCCAGGTATTTATGTATTTCATCCTCATAGCCCTTTGAGACAAGTAATAGTATTATCACCATTTCCCAAATGAGAACACAGGCTTAGAGTGGTTAAATAACTCCTGCAGCTGAGCTGGTAATGGCATCGATTCTCCACCTGTAACAATGCAGGGGACTCTTCCTTCATATTGACTTCCTCTGTAACTGTCTGCCACCTAACTGGACCATACTGTAGCCCTGCAGGTAAAAGAGTTGCATAAAGATTAGGAGATTATGTAAAATGTTGCTTTTGAAAATTAAGTTCCTTAACAAAAATGCATTGAGCATAAGCTACATATCAGACAGAGGGATCAGCCCTGGAGGGTTCATACATGATTAAGACATGGTCCCTGATTTTAGAGCTCACAGACTTATGTGTGTGTTTGTGGGGGGGAAGGGCCAACATGACCCAATAAATATAGTAAAGTATTACAGGGAAATATGGTCATGTGAACACCGTACCCCACAAAGCTGATGAACATGTCCAAAGAAATCTGATAACAGAGAAAACCCTTTATCACAGCGAGGGTCTAGGGAAGTAAGGCACCCACGTGCACTCTGTGGGGAGGCAGTTTGCTAGATGGAATGCAGATAAAACTAGAGGGACTTCTGTAGTTTGGGTCACAGCTCTCTTCTAAGTACATGTGGTACCCAAAGATTAAATAGGAGAAATCCCAGTGGGGCTCTGCTATATCCCACAAATCTGGGGACTGAGGGGAGATGGAAAATGGGAGTGACAGGATTTATCATACTCAGACTTTTGAAATGGCAGAGGTAAGGTAAATAAATTTGACAGGTGCTGTCTCACAGTGTACCCAGGCACCCATGGGAGCCCGGAAGGCCAAGTAAATTCCACCAAGATGTGTTGGAGGGACCATGATGAAGGCAGAAGGAAGAAAGACTTCAAAGAGGAGGTAGAAATGGAGCAGGAACTTGAAAGGTGAGGAAGTGGCAGGGGGGAAGATAGAGGACAGAGTGAAATAGGAGGGCACTCCAGGAAGAGGGAGCAGTATTACATTACTTAAAGCCTAGAGCTATGGAACAGCATGGCAGTTGGAGAAATGGCAGTAGTCCTTCCCAGTCCAGAGGAAGTCCCTCGGGCTGCAGCATGAAGGTCTGACCGGAAATGAAAGGTGCCTGGGACTGTAGAGGGAGACCCAGGGTAAGCTGCTGGGATGAGTCGAACCAAAGAGGATGCAGAATTGAGCTAAGGCAACAGTGAAGTAGAGGAAGGAGACAAGCAATTTGCTTGTGGCACGTGAGGGAAAGGGTGACATCTGAACAGAGTGCTAGGCTGAAGGTCTTGGTGCTAGTCACTAAGCTGGCAAAACAAAGGGCAGATTTGAAGGAAGGGACAATGAGTTCCCTTGGGAGGGTCCCCAGGAGCCGTCCAGGAGAAAACTGAATGTGTGGTCTTACTGCTCAGAGGAGAGGTCTGCAGAGCCACCCAGCCTCTGGGCTCAGGGACAGCCCTGAATGGCAGGTAAAGAGGTGATTTATGAAATTTACACTCACAGAAAAACTAGGGGAGGACAGCCTGATAGATCCTATTCCCCTGCATGTATTTTTGTACACAAACAATTCTCCTTTCTAGTCTAGCACGCAGGGAAATCCCCTTCCTCTCTTACCATCAGGTCTGAGCACGAGAAGCCAGTTCACAAAAGCTTTCATGTTGGTTTCTTCCTTTTGGGCTTATTGCACATCTTCTTGGCTCTTGAGCTATACATAGACACATACATATGTGGTGTGTGCTCAAAAGGATGTGGAAATTTACACTCCAAACTCCCTTGTATAAAAGTGCATGATTCATGTTGTCCTTGCCAGCATTAGGTAAGAACATTTCCAAAATACTTTCTAATTATGCAGGTAAAGAAAAAAATTATTGTTTTCGTCCTGGCCAGATGACTCAGTTGGTTGGAGCATTGTCCCATGTACCAAGTGGTTGTGGGCTCAGTCCCTGGTCAGGGCACATATCTAAGTTGTGGGTTCGATCCTTGGTCGGGGGCACATACAAGAGGCAACTGGTCCATGTTTTTCTCTCACATCTATGTCTCTCTCTCTCTCTCTCTCTCTCTCTCTCTCTCTGTCTGTCTAATCAACAACCATATCCTCAGGTAAGGATTTTTTAATTATTTTTTATATTTTAAATATTTTGATTTTTATTATTGCAATTTAAATTAAGAATTGAATATTAATATATCTTTAAAGAAATGCATTATTAAATTCTAATGTTATTTTATTCTTAGCTATTTGCACTGAAATGTAGATTTTCAAAAGAGCTAAAATACTGCAGAGTAAAAGTTGTTTTATTCATCTTTAAGGCTCTATTTCCCTTTAATAAATTGAGGAGGCTACTCTTGATTACTTTAGGATTTGAAATGAATATTTTATTATGTGAATTTGTAGTTTCCTAATGTATATTATTTGTATTTTATCTGTATGATCTTTGGATTTATGATCCACGCCTTGAAATGCCAAAAGCATATTTTTATTTGGCTTTTAAATTGTCATATGGCAAAACTGACTTCTGTTTTTGGTGTATAATTCTGTGGACTTAAGTTTAGACTTCTGTGAGCACTACCACAATCAGGCTACAGAACAGGCTCCATTTTCCCTAAAACTGGCCCATGCTGTCCCTTTAGAGCCAAAGCCAGTCCCCCACCCAAATGATAACCACTGATATTTTTTCTCCATGTCGTTTTGTCAGGATCATATAAATGTAATTATGTAGTATCTTGTTTTAGTTTTCATTTCTTAAATCGCTCACAAGGCTGAACACTTTTCCATACAATTACTCACAACTATGTCTTCTGTATTTTTTACAGTTTGTGTTATTACCACTTACTCATTTGGGTCATTTATACAAATTGGCATATGCTTATTGTTTTAGAATGACACTAACTCTTTTTCTGTTGTATTTATGATCGATATTGCCTCTGTTAGGTCTTTTGCTTTATGTTTCATTATTTTCTTTAAATGTACAAGGTCTTACAAATAGTAATATCATCCAATCTAGTAATATTGCAATATTCTAGTGATCTAGTCTGATGCAATATTCCTAATCTTTTCAAGTTGTAAAAAATGCTTAGCATAGCATATTTCTAGTGTGGAAAAGTTAGAAACAGTCTAAATGTGCTGTCCCTCCATAGAATGTCATGCAAGAATTAAAAGGATGCTAACAAAAATAATGTAGTAACACAGACAATTTTTATGTTAAAATGTTAAGTTAAAAAGCCAAATATAATTCCATGCATACATATGAGCACAGCATGCAAAATAAAAAACACGAAACCTGTTAATTTTAAAAGATTATAAAAATACCTCAAAACAGTAACAGCAGTTTGCTTTTATTGGTGGAACTGTGAGGAGATGTTCCAATTTTGTGTGTTTCCTTCATTTTTCATAAGGATCGCTTTGATGTTACAGGAGGGGAAAAATTTCTAAGTAGCTCAAAAATAAAATGCAAACTTTGGCCTTAAAAAACACACCCCTGAGCTTGGGGCTTTATTAAACGATGTGTGAGGTTAAGCACACAAATGTCGATTCTGTCTCCTAGACGTCAAAATGTCAGATCAGGTCACAGGGACTAGACCTTTAGAAAGAGGCAGTGGCCTGGCTCTCAAACAAGTACATCCATTAAGTAAACTGTCAGCTGCTGGCGGCTGAGTGGATTGGGCAAGCGAATCTGGTAAATGGCAAATGAATCTGGAATCTGATTAAATAGAGGGCCAGCTGATGCCTAAGAAGCCCTGAGAGAGGGTTTCACTGCATCTCACATCCACACATAGGAACCCTGGTTACCGTAGAGGTTTCTTTCTATTCCCAGACAGCTTTTCCCAGGTGCATGTTGAGCTGCTGTCATCTAAGTCTGAACCTAGCCTGGAAATAGCAGAATGACACATCCCTCACTAAAGGTCAGAGAGCTTGCAACGCAAGCTTCCTAAGTCAACGATCCCTCCAGACTCAAGTAAGAATTACTTCCTTATCTTTACTTGTATTGAGGAAATCCTCAAAGAGTTCACACATGGTAAATATTTTCTAATGAGAACAGTTTCTCATGATTTTTCCTGCTTACTAATATTGATTTGTCCAAAAAATCTACGTGGCCCAGGAAAAGGGAGTCTCTAAGAAGTTTTCTCCAGAGAATTCTCAGTTATTAGCCCAGCTCCTGCTCAAGAATTCTAAATTCAGAGAGTCAAGAGGGCCCCTAAAGACAAATCTGAAAGTCATCCTGCTGGCCAGGTAGCTCAGTTGGTTGGAGCATCATCCCATACACCAAAAGCTTACGGGTTCAATTCCAGGTCAGGGCACATACTTAGGTTGTGGGTTCAGTCCCTGATCCAGGCGCATACAGGAGGCAACCAGTCAATGTTTTCCTGTCGTATCAATGTTTCTCTCCCCCACCCGCCGCAGTTCTTCTCTCTCTAAAAATCAATAAACATATCCTCGAGTATTAAAAATATATATCCAAAAAAATCCCTGAAATTAACAGCAGTTGTCAAGAGCCCTTTATTTGTCTCTCCCTAGGTTCAGAACACCCAAAAGACCCAAAGACGGCCAGCTTTGCAGAGGCTGAGGAACTTGTACAGATCTGCCGGATTCAGGATCCTGGATCCGAGATTTCCAGTGGCATCATCGATTCTCACATCTGGATTCCTATTACTCTGAGTAGTTTTCTTCCTTTCTAAAAGGTAGAAAAGACAGCTCAGGCTTTGATCTTGTTAACTTTGACTTACTTAAGAAAGTTCGGGAAAATTCAGGAGGAGAAAACAATTCAAGAATCCAGAAGAAGCAAAGAAGTAACTTTTTCCCTGAATACCAGATGATAGTTTCAAAGTAATGGAACCTCATGGAAAAGTAGGTTTATTTAAAAAAAAAAAAAAAAGGATGTTTAGTTGAGAAAAGTGTGGCCAGAGCAAGCAAGGAAAGGAACACAGCCCATGTAGATTCAGACTAAAATCCTAAAATGTGTGGCCAAAACTATGATTTTTCACCTATATCTCTAGACAAGCATAATTATTAGTTAATTGGCTTTTGTGAAGTACTTTGTTTATCCTTACACAATAAAGCACTCTTTTATGGTGGTCAGTGATTTGGGTTTTTTTTAAGTAGTTCATGATGTTCAAAGGCTTATTTTATATGTAGTATACACACATGTTCACACATATATTTGACTGTGAAGAAAGCAACCTTTTGGAAATGTCTGAAGTAAATAGGGATCAGCTGCTAAGTGCTCAGAGCCAGTTCTTCCGCACACATAAATAGCCTGTGTAAGAATTTGTGGTGTCATATTTAACTGGTGTGACTAAAATAGACTCACTCTTTATAAACGCATTTTCTTATTATTGTTAGTTGTTTCCTTAGTACCTACTTGAATAATAGAAGAAATAAAACACTGGGAAATGTTTGCCTCTCTCTGCAACTATTAAACGTAAATACATTAAGTTAAGAGTGGAATTACAATTCTAACTGAAGAAGTCGAATAAACGCAGACTTCCAGAAAGCCTCCTTCCTCGGCAAGTCCATCTGTGGTTTGGGGTGAGCCCAATAATGTACTTTGCAGAAGGGGAAGTGAAAACATTTGTTCGAATGGACAGTTAAACCATTTGAAGCTGTGTCTGTCGGTGATAAAGCACTGGTTAAGTGGAGATGGGACACCAGAAGCAATATATTTTATAGCCCCTCAAACAGAATTTGCCTTCTGTCACTTTTGCAGGGAGCCACCATGTCACCATTTCTTCGAATTGGTTTGTCCAACTTTGACTGTGGGTCCTGCCAGCCTTGTCAAGGAGAGGCCGTTAACCCTTACTGTGCCGTGCTGGTCAAAGAATATGTTGAATCAGGTAAGCTCGAATGGGCCCTCCAGGAGGGGCGGTGGAGGGAGATCCTGCTATGAACTACAAAGCAAGGACTCGTGGGAGTCTTCAAGGTCTTCTGGTTCACCCTAGTTTTACAGTCCAGTAAACTGATGTCCAGGGAAGCCAAGACTTCCTCAAGAGCATATGGGCTTGGTGATCACCTCTGACTTAGACCCAGGTCTCCTGCCTTGTGTTCTAGTTCACTGGACCATTTTTCCACACACACAAAAAAAAGGAGCAAAGGAAAGGAGAGATGGGTTTGAGGACTTTATGTGAGGAGGTAATAGGAAAAAAATCTAGGGAGCTAAAGTAGAACATGGGACCTATATTGTCAAGCCTGGTTGCTCTCAATGATTATAGATGAATTAGCTCTAAAGATTGGTCACTGTTTTTACGGCTAAGCTTTGATGAATGTTACAAAGAATATATAATTAGCCATGAGAATCCAAATTTCAGAAAACTTGAAATTTTGTGTTAACTGAGCCCCTAGATCAGTAAAATAATAGTCAGTGCTTTGTCAAAGTTAAATGTGCACAGGCAGTTCGCGGTGAGGAAGTGTGACCGTCTTCCAAAATTCCTTTGGTGGGTTTAGATCATTCAATTAAAATAACCCCATTCTGTCTGGAATCTCTACATGGTCACTTCATCTGGCTTCCACTCTCCTTCTCACTCCCTCAAGGCTTTCTCAGTCCTACCACCTTCCCTATTTCCCTCCATACACTTCTTGTTTCAGCAGACACTTTGTAGAGCAGCAGTGTGATTACCTTGTGCAGATTGGCAGTGACAATAGGAGCAATTTACATAAAAAGTATGTATGGGGCTCCGACTGTGCACTGGGACTGAAAAAATGCTTTTCTTTGAGCAGAGGACAACAGGTAGTAAACAAAAATATACTATGGTAAGTGATGTGAAGTGAAGAAAAACAAAGCAGAGGAAAAGGGAGAGAGGAGGATTGGGGACAGAGAGGTGTACTATTTTCTACAGGGTAGTCCTACAAAGACCTCTAAGAGGGTGACATTTACAGATGCAAGGGAACCTGATTTTGCAGGTGAGAACCTCAGCTAGCTAGATGTTACCAGCTCAGGATCCTGGGCTTCCCAGCACTCCTGTCTCAGCTTTTCCCTCCCTTAAAAGACTCCGTGTCCTGGTTGACTTTGTCCTTCCTGCCACTGTGAGTGCATCAAAGCTGAGACCTTCTGAATCATCCTGATTTCCCTTCTGACCAGATTTCTTTCCTGTTAAGTTAAAAGTGAGACCAGCACTTGCTCCCAATCTAAAACCTTTCAAATGTCACGGAAATCTTTGAAGTGTAAAATGTCTGAGTTTTTCAAAGCCGCTTTGGACTTAATGGGTCTCCTGGATCCCAGTTCCCTTTACAACCACAGGTCTCCCTGACATTTGCCTCCACAGAGCTTTTCTTTTTATTTCTTCTCCTCTTGGCCTTTGAACTTGGTCTAATCAGCCCTGTGGATCAAGACCTTGTCAAAAAAGAAGATGACTTTATGTTTCCAAAAGGTTAGCCCATGGAATGTGGAGGTTTTTGTTTGTGATTTTGATTTGGTTTTGTTCTGAAAAGAAATCTCTTTGAACATTATCATTCAAGTATTGCTTCCATAGAATGTAAACACACTTCCACCTTGGAGATGTGAGGCTTCCTTTTCTGTGATGAGTCCACAGAACAGAACAGGGACAGATGGGACCCAGTGCTAGGGGTCTGGGAGCCTTTGAAAAAAATGATGAAACTCACTGTAAATAGACAGGATCCTGAGTTCTGATCTTTTGTTTAGGTGATTAAAAACTTAGTGAGCAAAATTATTAAAAACGCCTTGCCTTTGGAACTTCTGCTCTTTGTCAGGTGTGGAGAAAGGTTATGGTCAAAAAGATTATGAGAAGAGGGGGCTCCAGGTCCATGGAAGTAAAATGTTACTGTGATCGTAAATATTGCCATTGCTTGTGTTTAAGTCCAATCTCCACTTCAATTTCTTGTAAACAAGCAATAAAAAGTCTTCCCCTTCCTGTTCTACTCTTATCATCATTATCATTTTGTACCTCTAATAGCCAGGTTTATCTAAAATTTGAAGTTTCAGTCTATTCAAATCTTTGTATTCCTCCCAAATAATAATTTAGCAAATGCTAAATTCCTGTTCCATTCTAGCATTGTGCATTGGAGAGAAAGGGCCATCAGGAGTCAGAACTGCTTTGTTTCCAGGCTTTAAGTGGGTTTTACCTTTTGTTTAATCAACATCTCTGAATTGCTAAATCTGCCACTTCCTGTGCTTATTATCACAAGAAACAAATGCTCAAATGCAGCTGCAGTTTTCTGCTTCTGACATGATTAAAGAACAACTACTACCAAAATTCAGTCTGGATGAGATATATGACAACAGTATTTAAACTCCCACCGATAAACTCTCCCAGTCACTTGGTGGCTCTGGGAAGGTTTCTCTTACACTTCGTCATTCTGATAATGGTCCTTGTTACAGCCATCTCCAGGACTCCCACTGGCCGGCCCTTCCTCACTGCAGGTCCACAGCCTGCTCCACAGACTCGCTTCATGGTGGAGGAAAGCCACCCCCTCTCTGAGTTGCTTGTCAGTTTTTGCTTTGGTTGCATGATGCGCAGTTCACGTAAAATGTATCCTCATTTGAGAATTAGAGAAGGAAATAATGGTTCATTATGTTTTAAAGGTTTTGCTTCTTACCATAAAGAATGGGGTTTAAGTCACTCTGCCCTACAAAATATACTGGGCTTAGTCCCTGCGTTCTTTTTATTTGCTTAGGTATTCATACTCAAAGTGAAGCAACCAACTGTTGAAGAGGAGAAGCACATAGTCAGTCCAAGGCATTGTCAGATTTTTGTTGCCTGAATCATCCAGATTGACTTTTACATTTCAATACATTACCTTGCACGTAGAACTTGGAAGTGTCTCATTCTGTCCTATATTGTCTCTAATTATCTGATGTGTTATTTTTGTCTCCCCAACAGAATTATATATCCTAGAGAGCAGATGGAATTAGTGCCACTGCTGAGTTGAATTAAAATTTTTCCCAGAGCTGGCTAAAGAAGTAACGAAACCATGTCTTTCTATTCCTAGAGAATGGGCAGATGTACATCCAGAAAAAGCCAACCATGTACCCACCCTGGGACAGCACTTTTGATGCCCATATCAACAAGGGAAGAGTAATGCAGATAATTGTGAAGGGCAAAAATGTGGACCTAATATCTGAAACTACTGTCGAGCTCTACTCCCTGGCTGAGAGGTGCAGAAAGAACAATGGGAAGACAGAAATATGGGTAAATATCTGAGCCGTGAGCTCTATTTAAAGTGTATGTACCATTAAGTGATAAGTACTATATTAGCTAAAGACTAGCTTGACATTTCAATGTCATCCTAAAATAATGATACACCAGCCTTGGGGAGAGAGACTCCCTACCACTTACTCATTGGTGAGTTGATAATGACCATGATTATTCATTGTGGACTAGGGAACATATTGACATATTCAAATCCCTTTGATTCCTGTGAAAGGTGAAGAAGGTCTTAGGCTATGAACAAGTGTTATTGATTTATAACTAAAAGTAAGCTCAGAAAGATCACAAATGTCCCCTATCTTGGGAACATAATTGTTGTCTATTTATCAAGATAATACATAGATATCTTGATATCTTATAAGATAGATAAGATGATAGATAGAAGTGACAGGATTAAACAAAGATCTATTTAATGTTTGGTCTTCTCCATACTTTGCCAATCCCTACAGATTTTTTTAGCTAAATGTTTTCATTTAGCTTACTTTCTACTAAAAAGCACATCATACACAATCCATGTTATTACATCAAATTTTTGAAAACTTAG
This sequence comes from Carollia perspicillata, assembly GCA_004027735.1. Lineage (NCBI taxonomy): Eukaryota > Metazoa > Chordata > Mammalia > Chiroptera > Phyllostomidae > Carollia > Carollia perspicillata. The sequence continues at coordinate 3,841 of PVKM010000940.1, read as the reverse complement.
GTTATAACTGTTTGGGTAGCAAATGTTTAGAAATGTTAAATGGAAGAATAAAATATGAAAACATAAACATTCTAATGAAAATTTCTGGAGGCCACAAAATGAAAGTATTTATATACCAGTACAAACTGTTTTTAAATAATCTAAAACCCGGAAAATGTTCTCAAATGTTCATATCATTTACACAAAAGGAGAGAATCTTACCTTTTTGCTTCTTATTTCCTATAACTCAGATTTTTAATAACTCCACCCAAGAGATTTTCAAGTCACAGTTTTCAAAATGGAAAGAAATCATAAAATTCTAATGATAGTGATGCTATGAGGTTAAGTATTGTATATCAGTTTTTCAGAGATCTTCGAAGGTTTAGTGACTTGCACAAGGTCACACAGCCAGTAAATTATTTAGTCATGATTCATATTCAATCCTGGGTTCAACTGGACGCTTCTTACTATTTCTCAATTATTCTGGTTAGCTCTTGGATCAATAATGACCTTTATTTCACTCTCATATTCTTTTTGGCACATTGACAATATAGTGTTACGCTTTGGTATATTAGCAATAGTGGTCAGGTTATCTTGGATTTGACATTTTTTCCATTATGTCACATCACAAGATATCCTGCATCACCCCTTTAAAATGTCACTTTGCTCTGGTCGTTTCTACATAATGGCACTGAATATATTATTTTAATCCTTTCTCGGACTAACTGAATTAAAGTTTCCCTTAGATTGTCCAGCACTTTCCCAAGGGTAAAGAAAACCTCTCCTGTGGAAGAAAAAGGCCATTCCCATTATTCCCATTTAGTACCCTGATTAGCCTAGTCACCACGCATGTGGAGGCACCTTCGGTAAAGGATTCGTCTTTCCTTCCAAAGGCCTACCTGTTGGCCTTGTGAGCTAGTCCCAGTGTCTGTGACTCTGTTGTCATGTACAAGGTCTCCGCCCCTTCAGATAAGCAGCAATGCGGGCAAGAAAGTCAAATAGAATCTGTTTGGGATTTTGTTTCTTCCTTATGGAAGTTTTCCTCTCCAGGTAAGATTAATGAGTTGCTGGGGTGTCTTAATAAAAGGAAGGCTATATGCACAGATGCTGAGCTATTATGATAATATGCAATTGTAAAATGAGAGGGAGCAATGCTTGGATTCTACTTTGGGAATCTGCCATCACCAAACTCACCAGTTTTGAACTCATTAACCTCAGCTCTTGTTTCGCATTCTGATTGGTATTCCTTTCCTTCTCTCAACCAGTTAGAGCTGAAACCTCAAGGCCGAATGCTAATGAATGCAAGATACTTCCTGGAAATGAGTGGCAAGTGACATTTCTTCTTCCTTTTGTGGGGTGAGGAGGGCATGTCCCTTCTCCTCTTGTTGCATTTATTGGACTTTTGCAAAGCATAGAAAAGAATCAGGAGAAAATGGAAGCCCAAGGAATGTTCTTAAAATGTCCAGTGTTGCTCAAACAATAATTGACAATACACTATCTGGGTTAGAGAACCATAAAAATATAAACCATTTATAGCAGTAGTTTGTTTTAATTGTGTGGACTCACACTCCCAGTGCTTTTATAGTCAATCTTTATTTTAGTTTGGAAATGTAATATAAATTCAAAAGGATCTGTTTATATGTTGTAATGTGTATACACATTGTCTGTGTATAAATGATGTGATATAACAAGCTATCACATTATCGGTAGAATACAAAATAAATATAAGAAACCAACAAATGTTTTCCATAACCCTAGTGGCAAAATATAATGGCTTCAAGTCAGTCCTCAAATCTTTTTAGGAACAAGGAAGGAAAATGCATTGCTAAAGAGTTTCGGTTCCATTTAACACAGACATTGGTCACGGAAGTTACAGCTGAGTGTTGCTTGGGGCCTGTGACAGCCTGTCAGTTCCTTCTGTTGCATTTAGATTCTGTGGTCAAAGTGCTATTTAAACAAATCAAATGCTAGTACTCATAAAATCCTAAACCTCAAAATGGATATGTAAGCTGACTGGTAATAAGCTGATTTAATTATTTTCTAAATTTGTTTTACTACCAAGAAACAAGTTTTAGTTTACAGTTTACAGTTTAGTTTAGTTTATGGTGCTGAGGTTTTGCTTTACATATACAATTCCTTTGGGCCCAGATTCAAACAATACCTTGGAAAATAAAAACCTGGAGAACGTTATACTAAGTGAATAAGCCAGTCAGAGAACAATAAATGCCATATGATTTCAGTCACATGTGGAATCTAACGAACAAACTGAACTAACAAGCAAAACAGAGACAGACTCATAGATAGAGAGCAGATTACAGTGAGTTGTAGGGGGCTGGTTAGAGGGTGGAGGGATTGAGCAAAAAAGAAAAAGGATTCATGGACATGGACAGCAGTATGGGCGTTGCTGAGGGGAGTAGGGCATTAGGGAACTAAGTGGTAATGGAAAATATATATAATAAAGATTATATGTTTAAAAAACTAAAAAAGATAATCATGTAAAATTTAACACTCACCATATATTTGATGATATTAAGACATTGTTAATTTTTTAAGTGTGATGATATTTGTGGTTATATTTTAAAAGGGTCCTTATCTTTAAGATACATGCTAAAATATTTATAGATAAAATAATAGTAGGGATTTGTTTGAAGTAACCCATTGGTGCAGGGGCTGGCGGGGGATGGGGTGAGTTAGAAGAGTGGCCATGGACTGGAAATTGTTGAAGCTGGATGATAACTACTGGGAAATTGGTTTGCTCAACTTTGTATATATTTGGAATTTTCCATAGTAAACCTTTCTTTAAAAAAAGTTCTAAAGAGAGCTGAACTTTTCTTCTTTTATGGCTGGAGACTCTAGACATATAGCAAAAGTCATTGTACTATTTTTGAGTCAGCAAAATGAGTGATGGTAGGGAGGCTAAATAACTGGGCTGGCATAAAAAGTGAAAGTACTGGACTGAATGATCCTACCAGTACTGTTTAACTCCTTAAGTAAAATGAAGCATACTTCTCCCATTAGTTCAAAACATGGCCCAATGTAAATTGAAGAGAGGGCTCCATCAGAATGCAAATATTTTTGGTAAATGTCTTAAAGAACACTGCTTTTGAAAATTAACTCCATGGATATTTATCCTATTACTGTGGAACTTAAATTTTGTCTTAGAATGAAAAAGCAAATTCAGGTGGATCAAAAGCAATAATATTTCACAAACAATAATTACACAAACACAGGGAGTATTTTTTAAGAATAAAACTTTGGGACTTCCAGCCAAAATGGAGGCATAGGTAGACATACTGTGCCTCCTCACACAACCAAAAGAAGGACAACAACAATTTAAAAAGAAAACAACCAGAACTGACAGAAAATCGGACCATACGGAAGTCCAACATCCAAGGAGTTAAAGAAGACACATTCATCCAGACCAGTAAGAGGGGCTGAGTCGAGCAGCCAGGGCAGAGAGGACTCACAGCAAGGTGGTGGCTGGTGAACCCAGTAAGGCAGTGGATTGTGAAATGGGGTGCACAAGGCTGCAGCCCGCCAGCAAGTCGGTTGCTGGTGGACCAGGTGGTCCCACATTCGAACACAGATAAACCAGGCGAAACTGGGGAGGGGGATGGACTGCACAACCCAGGACCCCAGTGTGGGGAAATAAAGGCTCAAAGCACTAATTAAAAACACCTGTGGGCATTGAGGTGGCAGCAGGAGAAACTCCCAGCCTCACAGGAGAGTTCCTTGGACAGACCCACAGAGTCTTCAAACATACACAAACCCACCCACCCAGAAATCAGCTCCAGAAGGGCCTGATTTGCTTATGGGAAGTGGGGGAAGTGACTGAAATTTGACAGAGAGAGGAGCAAGTGCC
>PVKM010000939.1:0-89088 GCA_004027735.1 Carollia perspicillata | reverse complement strand
TCACTTTTAGAGAGAGGGGAAGGGGGGAAGAAAGAAAGGGAGAGAAACATCAATGTGTGGATGCCTCTTGCATGCCCCCCACTAGGAACCTGGCCCACAACACAGGCATGTGCTCTGACTGGGAATTGAACCAGTGACCCTTTGGTTCACAGGCTGGCACTCTATCCATTGAGCCATACCAGCCAGGACTGTATTTTTGTTTTTAAATCGGTTGTTGTCCTTTTTTTCAGTTGTGCGAGGAAGGGAAATGTTATCTACCTACCCCTTCTTCTTGGCCAGAAGGATTTCCTTTTTAAGGCTGAATAATATGTCACTGGAGGTATATAATGCATTTTCTTTACCCATTCACTCATTGCCAGATATAGGTTCTTTTCATAATTTGACTGTTATGAATAATATTACAATGAACATGGGAATGCACACATCTCTTCAAGATAATGCTTTTCCTTTGCATATATACCCAGAGTGGGACTGTTGATCATATGATAGTGTGGTCAGCAGGAATTAGGTTCTTCCATGTGATCTCAAGGAAGCATTCCAAGGACCTGTGCATGGGGGATTGTGGTGTGGCAAGGTTTATTCATGTGGAGATAGAAGCTGGCCTGAGAGTTTCCAATGCCTTGTCTACATCTGTCCTGCTATGGAAAACGTCCAACCATGTCCTCAGCAAGGCCAAGACAAAAGCCAGTGTCCAGAGTTTCTGTTCGATATTATAGTCCTTTTGAGCCCACAAGTGACGGCTCTGTGGTCTTAGTCCTCACCCTGGTAGCTTAGTATGTTCCAGGCTGCTCCAGTGGCAAAGTTCGCATGGCTGCTGGGAGCTTAGTCCTTCTGGAGCCCACACCATCTTCTGCAGGCCCAGTAGCTACCCACATGGTCACATACTGCCCAGCTAGAGAGTGCATGAATAAACCAGTGAATGCATCACCAGTTGGACAAGAGAAGCTTCTTTGTTTCCTGGGACTTACATTAGCTTCAATGGGGGATGGACCAGGTGCTTTTTCCAAATGACCAGTGAACTTCCCAAGCTTCTGCAGGCTTTGGATGGGCCCGCCTTCTAACCAATCTCTTTTTTCTCAGGCTACACTGATAGGCCTCTTTAGTCAAGCGCCTTCCCTGCACCATTTTGACTCCTATGGTTCATGTGCCTGCTTTCCCTCCACCCCGCCTCCCCCGCCCGCCCCCCCGCAGTCTGGTACTGGAGAGGGGAGGGGAGGGCTGCTAATCTTCCTGGTGGAGATTTCTCTGGGGTGTGAAGCCATAGCTTCCTGCACCATGCTGTGGTTCCCTGGGTGTGAAGCTGTCCGTGGCTTCCTGGCTAGCAAGCAGGTTTATGTTCCCCAGTTTGTTGAGCTCAATGTCTAGTTCCCTTTGTTCTCTTTCCTCTATATCTAGCTAAACACTGAAGGTGACAGTAGATCTGTAATTAATTTTTTGATGACCCTCTATACTGTTTTCCATAGTGGCTATGCTAGTTTACATTCTTCCAAAAAGTATACAAGGGTTCCCTTTTCTCCACATCCTTACAGCTTGTTCTTTCTTATGTTTTTGGTAATAACCATCCTAACAGATGTGAGGTGATAACTCATTGTAGGCTTGATTTCCATGTCCTTGATGATTACTGATGTTGAGTACCTGTTCATGTATCTGTTGGCCATTTGTATGTCTTCTTTGTAGCTATACAAAAAATGTCAATTTAGGTCCTTTTCCTGTTTTTAAATTGGATTATTTGGGGTTTTTTTGTTTTTGTTTTGTTTTGTTTTGCTATTGAGTTCTGTGAGTTCCTTTTATATTTTGGATATTAACATCTTATCAGATACTGTGGTTTGCAAATATCTTTCCCCATTACATAGTTTGCCTTCCCATTTTATTGATGGTTTCCTTTGCTGAGCAGAACTTTTTAATTTTGATGTAGACCCTCTTGTGAGTTTGTTTTGCTTGTGTTGCCTTTGCATCTGGTGTCATAAAAAAAATCGTTGCCAAAACCCATGTCTAGGGGATTACCTTCTATGCTTCCTTCCAGGAGTTTTATGGTTTCAGACCTTACGTACAATTTTTAAATCCACTTTGAGTTAATGTTTATATACAGTATAAGATAAGGCCTGGTTTCTTTCTTTTACCTTTGAAAATTCATTTTTTCCCAACAAAATTTATTGAATGGGAGCCCTGTTGGCTATGAGAGCCAGGTGATTGTCCCTGTGCTTGTGGGTATACAAGCTGGGGGCACAGATGTGTACATAAGCTGTCTCCAGGAAGAAGCCGCTGACTCTGAGCAGGCAAAAGGGTAAACACAGGGGAGGTGTCCACTGGCTGTTCTGTTTCTGGGAAGTATCAAATCCAGCCCTTAGGTGCATGGTAAATTGAAAGCCTGGCCCTCAGGTGGTAGCTCTTAAAGTAAACAGCTGGATTCCTATCAGGGAAATCATGGGAGATGGGCGTTTTACCTCTTCCCCCAGTATTGGCCTTCAGAGTCAGGCTCTCTGGGGACTCATCCGTCCTGCAGGTGGAAGTGAAAAAACCTGGGGTGCAGAAGTGTGTACAAGCCCCTTCTAGGGAGATACAAGAGACTTGGAGTGGGCTACAGCGGGAGGCAGGGATGTGTGTGCCAGCTTCTCCAGCTCCAGAGAGGATTACAGCCAACCCATAGATGGGTGCTAACTTAGAAACCTGACCATCAGGCAGCAACTTTCAAAGTATGCAGATGGACCTTGTTCAGGAAAAGCCTGGGAGATAGGCGGTTTTGCCTGATCCCTCTGCACTGATTCCTGGGGACAATAGCCTCACTCAGCAAGTGCCTTTGTGACTGTGAACAATGGCTCCTTTGTTTGCTATGGTCGCATGGATCTCATGGGCTCAAGGCTCATTGGCTTTCACAGCTAGAAGAGTTCAGGCCTCATCCCTCAAGTGAGAGTGGGAGTCTTAAAAGTCGGGGTCCAAACCCTGTAATTCTTCGGAAGAAGCTGGAAATTGAGAACTCCCTCCTAACTGTATATGGCACTGTGCCAGGGGTGAAGTTTATGGTTAGAGTGTCTCTCAGCCTTTCCTACCCACTTCGATGGGGGTATTTTTTCATTCATTGGATGTATAGGAGTGGCTCAGCTAGTTTCTGGATTTATTTCAGCGGTAATTGCTCTGTGTGTTATGGTACATTTGGTGTGTCTCTGGGAAGAGGGGAGTTCAAAGCTTCTCATGTTGCCATCTTGGTTGATTCCCCAGCAAAATTTATATATTGAGATTGCATTGCCAACCCATGAGTCACCATTTTCTAACATGTGAAACATAAAAGCTATATGCCATGTAGTATTTTTAATGATTTTTAATGATCATCCACACTGGTACAATTCTAGGCATATTTCAAGGAATAAATGGTTACATAAAGTTAAAGAAACAATGAAGAGTTTAATAGTCAGTCATACTTAAATGAACTCAGAACATACTTAAAACAACTCAGTTGTTTTGTGATGCAGAGTTAAGATGGGAGACGTCATGAGTGTATTTGAGGACTCTCCCTCAGTTTGGTGTTATGAATAGAGAGTGGAGTGGAGTGGAGTTATGAATAGAGAAGTGGAGACTGAAGGAAAAGAGTTTTACTTCTCTTTCAGGAATCAGCTTCCTTACTCTCTTCCTTACTCTCCCTTCCTGCCCAGTTCTATCACCGCCCCCTGTCCATTCCAATGGGATTGCACTTCAAAAGGAAAATTCCATTATCTAAGCTGATCTTCTAGTCTGATTGTGAACAATAAATACATTTTTGTGAAATAATTGACCGTAGTTGTGAAACGAGACAGTGTCCTTCTGCGGGTGCAGCAACTGTGTGCACAGCACCCCCTGGTGGTCAGACACTAGCTTTTCATTGTGGCAAGAGAGGAGACTAAGAAAAACAAGATGTCCAGTTTGCAGTTTTGTTTTTTGAAACATCATTGGCCCTATCCAGTGTTCCTAATAATAGCTCACTTTTGGAGATAATTTTTCAGGGAGTTTTCAGTATATCCCCCAGACTTTTAAAAAATTATTTTTGAAACTACTTGCACGTATAATTGTAAAGCTGTTTAGGTTAGCATATTCCAATGGCAGGGACTTACTGGGGCTACAAATGAAGTAAAAAGAATGCTCTCCGGTGTGCAATATAGAAGAAGTTAATGTATACACAGATGGAATAATTATTTAAAAACATAAGGTAATATGTGTTGAAATGATGAGGCAGGGGGCCTAAAATGTGTTATTTACATTCTGGACAGAGAAATCAGTGGTGCTTGGAAAATATTTTACATATGTATTTAGTTAATTCTATCTCTAGAATTGTTCTAGAAAGAATTCAAGACCATATCCATTCAATACAAGATAAAAAGCAAGTTGTAAGGTAATCAGGGCAGCTAGAAAAATAAAGGGAATCAATTTTAAAAAGGCTTGAATTTCGTATTAAGAGAGAAGAGAGGTGCTTAGGTTATACCGCCTCCCAAGGTAAAGAGCACTCACAGTGTGCGGTGGAGCCTAGGTGACGCCGGCTGGGGTTCTGTCAGGGGCCTAAAGATGCTGGGCGAGGAGCCGAACGAGATGCCCGAGAGGAGCGTTTATTCAGAGATTATTGTGTGTCTGTCACTGTCACTTCTTCTATTGGGATGACATAAAAGAGCTTTATGACGGGGTTCCTGCCCTGGAAAACTTTAAAACTTTTTCCCTGAAAATAAGACCAACATGCGTGTAATAATTAGAGAATAATATAAAACAATGTGCCATTAGTGCTAAGTTATGGGGTATAAGGTATAAATTCCTAGGGTATTCAGGAATAGTTCATTTTGTAGAATATTAAGATTTAGAAAAGGGAAGAGGAGAGAAGAGATCATGTCAGTTGGGGAAAATATCTTCATGGAAATTCGAACACACTGCTGTACGCTGTGTGGGAAGGGCTCTGGGTGAGATGAGGGAGTCAGGAAGAGTCTCCTGTGAAACTTTTGTGGTTGGCCACACCCTGGCAGTTCTCAAAGATGCATGGAACTCTGGTACAGGGCATGTCGATGCTGAGATCTAAGTGGTTCTGATCTGTGATGGGAAGGTGTGACTGGAGCATCAGGAGCATTAGAGCAGGGCTGGTGGGAAGGTCGGCCACAGACACCAAGGGACACCTGTCTGAAGGAGAGAGGAAAATGGGAACATCAGTCATAGGGTGGGTGAACAGACCCAGCTAGAAAGACGGATGTCCACCAGTGATAAATTGGGTAGCCCTCTAGAAATGACATGAAATTGAAGGAGGCTGCTGCTCTCAGATGAGCTCTGTCTTTGGGCAGAGAAAGGGTTACAGTGCGACGGTGAGCAAACTACAGCAGTTGCTCCCTGGGAGAGCTGGGTAAGCGTATGCTTGGGGCAGAGTCTAAAAACGACAGCGTATAAAAGGGCATATATTAGCAACAAGCACAGGGTCTGGTGAAAACAGGTCTTTCCAGGATAATACGGAATATTATCTGTGATAATATTGTGAGAGCTGAGAAAAGGGGAAGAAAATTGAAGAAGAGAAATGAGATTAAGAGAGAAAGGAGGTCAGAAAAAATGAAGAGGCCATTAAGGTCAAAGGCCCCTGACCTTTCCTTCTCTCTACTCCCACTGAAGCTTATGACCCCTTATTGTCCTCAGCTTTCTACCCTGTTTTAACACTGAATGCTATTTTCCAATCACTGAGTACAGGTTTAGAAGTGAGCTGATTTCCACAGGGTCTTCCTTTTAAAGATTTTCCCCCAAATTTGAAATATCTGTCTTTTCAGAATGTTGCAAAGGAGAAAACTAGCATGCCCGTGATTGGAGGTGAAGACTTATCTGTGTCCAGCAGAATTCAGGAGACCAAGACAAACTGAAAAAGAAGGGCTTTCTTTAATAGAAAATAGTATTTTTGTCCTTTCTGTCTCACTGTATTCTCAGGAGCCCTTGGGTTGTTCCATGAAATAAAGGGCAGGAACACTCATACCTTTCTATCTTTGCTTTTACTCAGGAACAGGTAGTTCTTTATTTAAATCTTTCGAAACTGTTATTTCTTTTGATTACTGTCATCTTCTTCATACCTTTAGGTTGTCAACATCTCCGTCAGGCAGACTTAGAGATAATCTATGGAAAACAGGAGAAAGGAAAGGAGGGAAGGTAGTGGTCGTCATTGAGTACATAGTGTGCCACTGTTCTGTTTGTTTGCTGAAAGAAAAGACAGTAACATAAAACAGAAATATTTTTCATCTTGAAATATGTACCAATAGCTGGTAAATTCTAGAGAATCTTAATTTCTACTATAGACTATAAGGCAATGTTTAAGTCTGGAGATATAGACAGGAGCATCAGATTTTAAAAATAAGTACTTATGAAATGTATCAAGCCCTGGCCAGGTAGCTCAGTTGGTTAGAGCATCCTCCTGATATGCCGAAGTCGCAGGTTCGATCCTGGTCAGGGCACATACAAGAATCAACCAATGCGTACGTAAATAAGTGGAACAAACAAATCTCTCTGTCTGTCTGTCTGTCTGTCTGTCTCTCTCTTTCTCTTCCTCCCTCCCTCTCCTTCTCTCACATCAATTTAAAAAATATCAAATCAGTAACAGATGTGCCTTGTATTCATTCACACTCCCAGCCAGAGAAACCCAAGATGCCGTGAATTGGAGGAAAACTTGTGGCTAAGCCGTGCTTTTGCTTTCTTCTAGCTGTGGTATAAGATTATTTTTTCTTGTGTTGTCTATCATTTTTGTGTATTCTTTCTACTTAGTCCCTTCACTTAGCTTACTTTTGTAATTTGAGGGTACATTGACTAAAATGTTGGCCATATTTGAAAGGCTAGTTATGTATTCTGTTGTTTGGATGTTGAGATTGTGAGAGTCTTGATATTAAATTGGTAAGTTAATTCTTGGTAACCCATGGCTGGGGTGAATGAGCAGGGATTGTCTCAGCAACTGTTTTACAAATGGACGGAATTGAGGGAGGAGACTTTAGAAAGATCATAATCAAAAGGATTGTCTTCCTTTGGGAGGAAGACTTTTTATAAGAAGAATCTTGAATTGCTATTGTCCAAACTCTGGAAGAAAAAGTATTTCCTAGCTACAAAAATGAAGTGAGTTTTACTGTATAAATGCAGATTTAATATTCTTGAACGTGCAAAAATGCCCTCTCTGTTACATGTTGAGACACACTAAAAATAAAAATAAACACAAATAATGAGACATTCTAAATAAAAACTGGGTAGATAAGGACGCAAAGCAATTTGAGAGAAATCAAATGATTGTTTCTCTGAGTTTTTAAGATCCATGAATACTTATATTTATTTGTAGAAGAAAGAGAAAAGTGAATATATTTCTGCCGATTTTAAAATCAGTATTTTACTACTCATCTTTTTCCACAGGGCCCATCTGAATGACCTTGAGAATATCGTGCCATTTCTTGGCATTGGCCTTCTGTATTCCTTAAGCGGTCCAGACCTCTCAACAGCCATCCTGCACTTCAGACTCTTTGTGGGAGCACGGATCTACCACACAATTGCATATCTGTTACCCCTTCCCCAGCCAAATCGGGGTCTGGCTTTTTTTGTGGGATACGGAGTTACTATTTCAATGGCTTACAGCCTGCTGAAGAGTAGATTGTACTTATGAGGAGAACCATGCAACTCATCATCCCGTTATTTTCTGAGAATTCTGTACTTCCAATTTACAATGAATACTCTTTAAGATTTTAAGTGGGAGGGAACAGAGCAATTAAGTTGGGAAACCCTAGTCTGATTATTAACATCTCCAATATCCTCCATTTGTGGATTATATTTGTGCTAGAAATTTAATGTAATACTTAAACCTTTTGTCTTATTCTTAAAGTACCTTGTTGTAAATTTTGATTGTAATTTGTAACATTCATTCACCATTTCATATTTTAAATCTATAAAAAGAGTGAGTGCATGTATGAGAAGCCATTATTTCAATATTGCTGAAATAGGCATATGAAATAAAGAATTTAAAGAAAGATTTTATCCAAGTTTAGTTTTCTCAACTTGTATTTTCAGAAGTCTCAAACACATGGAAAAGTAGAAAGGTAATACAATGAAAAAGTGGAAAGGTAATACAATGAACCTTAAATGTCTTCCACCGAGATTTACTGATTTTTGACATTTTGCCATATTTGCTGGAGCCGAATCACTCAGTGTTTTTTCTGAACAACCTGAAGAGGAGTCGGAGACATCAATACCCTTCCCTTGGAATAACTCACCTCGGGTTTCCTACGAGCAACACAGTCTCTGAATAACCACAGCACCGCTCTCACACCCAAGAGATTTAATATTAAGAGAATAATATCAATAAACATATAATTTATATGTAAATTTCCCCGATTTTCTTAAAAATGTCCCTTATGCCGGCACTGTGCTTGACCCAGGCATCACATAAGAACCACCCAAGCCTTTTGTTATCATCTCTATTCAGTTTTCCACAAAATAAAAGAGCTAACTTTTTTTCTTCTTTGCTTTTTATAACCTCGCATTTTCTGATGAGTACTGGCTGCTTGTTTCACAGGGTGGCCCTTCATTTGCCTTTGTTGGGATGTTATTTTCTCAGTTTTAGGTTCAGATCAAACATTTTCGGCGGTGTTGTGTCTTTCACATGACAGCTCATCAATAGGCACGTGATGTCAGTTTGCTCCATTATTGGTGGTGTTAGATTTGATCAGTTTAGTAAGGTGTTACCAGCCAAGTTTATCCATCAGAAAGGTATCTTTCTATCTGGGCAATCATATGTGGGTCAGTAAGTTTGCAAATTTATATAACCTATATTATTTAGGGTATAGGTATGTATTTTTTTCATATTAAATAAAGTAAAAACAGGTGAGGACATCGGTCTTTAAGATACACTGATTTGGCTTGGGCGTGTTGAACATTGGTGGAACATGAAAAAATTTCATGTATATCAAGAGGCTCCATAGTTTAAAAAAGATTACCTAATCAATGACAGTGGTATGAGTCCCTCTGTTTTGAAGAGTCAGAGACTTGCTCTTTCGGGGTACAGGTGTAATTAGGCCCTGTGGGGTAGACTCATAAGAACCAAAATATAAATGAGACTGGAATATAGAAAAGGATGGTGTGGAATTCACTGAAACTCAGTCTTGCAACTTCCACAGTCAGGTGGTCCACATCCCAGGATGAGTCCATTCTGCCCCTGTGGTCAAGCTGCCTTGGAAGCTAAATCGTGACCAGAGAGGCTATGTTGCTTTTTTCTGAGGGAACCCTGCCAAAAGAACCGAAGTCACCCCGTGACTCAGTGCTTTGCACATGTAGGCAGGCTTGCATGGCAAAAAACAAAACGAAAATCTGCTTGACAGGTACGGGTTTGTACCAAAGGGAATTGGATGAGTCAAATGTTAAACGGCATAAGACTACGATAATCTGACACATCCATTGCAGGATAGAGGTGATCTCATGAATGGGACTAAAACACTCATCGTCCATTAGGTACAGCACCGTGTGTTCATCTCCACACTTGGCAGAGCCTTGTAAAGGGAACTGGCAAGACCACATGACACATACCCCTTGCCATTGTGCGCACTTTAGATAGACACAATCAGTACTTAACTTTATATTCTTTTTCTCTGTTTCCTTTTTATATAATCTCTCTTCTGATTGAAACATTCTTTCTTTCGCCATGTTAAAACACAATGAGTCTACCCGCTGGGTCTTATTAACTTGGCTGCTAGTAACTTGGCACATCTATGATGTGCTCAGCTGGGAGGTTGACCATCAAAGAGTCATTATACAACCTCTGGTTCCTCCTTATTGGGGAACCTCAAGAAACACCTAAGCACTACCAACAGCTAGCTACCTTCCCACTCTAACATTCAGTGGTTCTAAAGGCAGGCATTTCTCCAGGCAGTGAGCAAGGCATGGAGTTTCTGGTGCCCTAAACATGAAACTTTAATGTAGAGACAGACTTAAGCCTAGGGAATCCTGCGTGGGTTCTACAAACCACCTGAGGATTCTCCTTTATAAACACCAAAAAAAAAAAAAGTTTTTTTGAGTTGCATGGTTGCATCACACTGAGTCTCCTTGGAGGCAGACAGTGAACAGTGAAGCAGTTTGCCTTGGGAGTCTCTCCGATCCGTTTAGAAACTGCAGCACAAAAATCCTGTGATCATCTCTCATGCCAGCCTGAAATGTCAGCTCTGTGGGAAGCTGATCGGTGTCCCTGCTATCAGCGGAAGAAGCACCTCTATATTCGTACCTTTCAGAGTATTTTATTCACTATATATCCTATGTAAACTGTTGGATCTGACAAGGAGGAGTTGTCGAAGGCAGACTGCTGGGAAGGGGCTGTGTTGGGTTGAATTCGGCACCAATCTCTCATACTTGACAGCTCAAGTACAAGATTGTGGATGAGCTACAGGACCTGTGAGCCTCCTCAGTCAGTGAGCGCAGACCCTAAGTCACATTTAATTCGGAAAACCCTGACAGCCTTGCATGAAATGGGAGCAGTAAAATGCGGAGAGAGGAGCTGTGTGCAAGAATGGGCCATTTAAGTTATTTCCTTTTACCAGAGTTTTGGAAAATATGAACCAGGACAATATAGACTATGATATAGCACAAGGAGATCTGTGTCAGCAATTCAAAGAAAATAATCCAAACTTTAAGCCAGGGAGACATGATTTTTAAAAACTAAAAGCTAAGAGGGCAATCAGTGGAAAATTAGATGTAGCTGCCGAAAATTCTTCATCTATTAGCCTAAATTATCTCTACCTATATCGCTATATAAACAAATCCACCTACGATAAAGAGAAAAATAAAGGACTGAAACAGTTTTGTATAGTAGAATCCTGGACTTTGGAGTTTTGACTGACACTTTCTGGCTGACTGAGAGAATGACCAAGGTATTTAACCTCCTTAAGCCCCATTCTTTATTCTAAAATGGCAAAATTAATAGTTTACCTACTGTATTAACAATCTTTGGCCACAACAATTCTGTGTAGCAATTACCTGCAACTCAGTGGCTTTGCAAATGATTCTCCAAGGTCAAGCGATGTTGGCTAGGTTTGCGCATGTGTCTGCTGAAAGCTGCAGGTTGGCCAGGCGGTGCTGCTGGGTGTGCCCAGCCACCCCACACAGCCGGGAACTGGCTGCAGCTTGGCTGATGCCAAATGACCTCAACTAGTATTACTGAGGCAACTCAACTCTATGTGTCTCAATCTTAGTACATGGCTCAGGGAACTGGCTCATCAACCAAATCCAGCCCATGGGCTGTTTCTATAAATAACATTTTACTGGAATACAGTTGTCATTATTCATTTTTGTATCTTATAGGGTTACTTTAGTGTCACGATGGCAGAGTTGAGTAGTTGAATGGTTGCAGTAGAGACTGCTTGGCCCACAAAACCAAAAAGATGTGCTATTTGGTCTTTCACAGAAAAAGTTTGCTGACTCTGGTTCCAGTAGTCTAGCTTCCATGTGTTATGGTCATGAGTGAGTAAGAAAGAAAATGGAAATGTGTAAGCACCTTCTGAAGATACTGCATTTGTCACATATATTAAGATGTTATTGCCGAAGGAAGTCGTACCTATGACTGTAGAATTAAAGTGCTGTGGAACAGACGCAACCTCGTTAGTGAGAAGAACTGTGTAGTCACAAGGCAAAGGGGCATGGATGCTCGGAGAGATGAAGAATTTCAGATGTTCATGTAAGAATCTACGGTCTTGCCCACTTTATGTAGTTGTTATGAGGTTGAATCCAGACACATGTAAAACATCTTGTAATTTCTATAACACTGTGTGTTTAAAACAGCATTCATTCTAATGTGTCATAATTTTACCAGATTAGTGTTAATATGTCCACGGTTTGATAGCGATAGTTATAACTAAATAAAAAATGTGACCCTGGGTATGTGAACTTGGCCTTCTCCCTCTCATTTGCATTGCGCTGCCTTTGGAAGACAGATGGAATGAGGAACAAATATTTGGATAGCTTTATAGCCTTTGTAATCAAGTTGGTTCCCAAACTGTGCCCCGTCTGTTCTTTTGAGATTATTATCTACACCCTGCTCCCCGAGTGTTTCATAAAAATTAGTCAATTTCTCACTACTGGTATATTAAATGTAACACAGACAATATTATTACTGGCCCAAATGTAAAATTTTTGTTAGTATTTGTTGAAATAATTGTATATTGTCTTTCTATGGGTTACATTAACATGCAAAAAAGGGCTTTGCTAACTCCTTGTCTGAGCTTCTAAATATGTAAACTTGATAACTAATAGAATGTAATTTACTGTTTCTTTATAACTCGCCTTTCATGGCAATATGGTTGGATTGAGAACCAAGAATTGGTCTATGGCTGATCTGCCACCAATTTACATGAGACACGAAGGCAAACCACTTACTTTTGCTCTCTCCGTGCCCTTACATTGGAAGTGGATTGCATTTGAAAAATACTTGAAATATCCTGTAACTCTAAAAATTCTGTCTGTCTGGAGGTAGGTGTAAGTCTCCTCTTTTCAGTGATAAAATACAAATAACAAGAGGATGGGAATAATTATAATAGAAAGCTAGTGGCTATTAATGAGGTCAAAGCTAAGTTTGTGAGTTTGAAACATTTTGTGGCTTATGTCTTAGAAAAATAATCTTTGTTATGTTCAAAAAAGGTTTTATTTACTTAT
The DNA here is from genome assembly GCA_004027735.1 of Carollia perspicillata. NCBI lineage: Eukaryota > Metazoa > Chordata > Mammalia > Chiroptera > Phyllostomidae > Carollia > Carollia perspicillata. The sequence continues at coordinate 76,452 of PVKM010000939.1, read as the reverse complement.
TTTTTAGAGAGAGGGAAAAGGAGGGAGAAAGAGAGGAAGAGAAACATCAATGTGTGGTTGCCTCTGACACAACCTTCCACTGGGGAGCTGGCTCACAAACCAGGCATGTGCCTTGATTGGGAATCGAACTGGCGACTCTTCGGTTCGCAGGTTGGCACTCTTTCCACTGAGCCAAACCAGCCGGGGCAGAATAATAATCTTTAAATTAATTTTTTCTGAATCATCAATGTGATGTCACCAAAACCAGATGGTCATTTGTTAACTGTCAAAAAAAAAAAAAAGAAGTTCATTGAGTTACTCCGTTTTAAGATGTCCTTCTATTAAATTTTCTTCAGACATTGAACATGCTCTCATGTGAGTAGACCAGTCACTAGTAGTCATGACGGTTTGTGGCCAAAGCACTAGAATGCCCAGGAATAAGTCCAATATGATTCTTTGGTGCTCTTCCTGGGCTTCCAGAGTCTTGATTTTAAGAGTTAGGTTTCACTTAGCCCGAAGGTCTATACATAAAATAACAGAAAATATTTTATTCATTGCTTCATAAAAGAAATATTTATGGAAGGTCTCCTATGTACCAGGTGCTTGGAATACATCAATGAATAGACAAATGAATTCCTCCCTTGTAGAGTTGGCATTCTAGTGGAGATTCTTTAATTTTGGGCTTGTAAAGATAGCAAAAGGATCGCTGAACTGGCTGAGCCTGTACTTAAGAGAAATTATCTATGCCAGGGGTCGGTCCAGTATGACCTGTGGGCCCAAACTGGCCAGCTACTTAGTTTCGCTTGGCCCGCAAGCTAAAAATAGTTTTTACTAATGGACATTTGCAATAAGTTTGGTGATTGGGAACACTAACCTTGAAGCCTAATTAAACAAATTGTTATCCTTTGAATTCAGTTCCATTCTTCTCACTAGGAGATATGAATTGCCAAAGCCAAATTGTGCTCTATTATTATTATGTTTTGAATTTCATCAATAAAATGTGGAAATTTGTTTTCTCTCTCATTATATAAGTGTCTACCTAACATACTTGATTTTGCCTTTTTGCTCACAAAGTCTAAAATATTTTCTATCTGAACTTTTACAAAAAGTTTGTCAATTCTTGAGGTATAAATAGAGTAAAATATGATATACGTAAATACAGAAATTTCTCTAGTTCTTTTTTACTCAATAACTATTACTAGAATTTAGTTTCAGTGACCAAGAAAACAACTTTATTTCAGTATTGATCCTCTTGTATTTCACCCAAATTATCTGCTTCTGTTTCAAATTATTATGTCCCATATGATAGAATATATTTGGTAATCTAATAAGTATTTGCTCAATTGTTATAGGATTGAGATATTGTTAATTGACCTCCGTGAAAACATAGGTTCCTACCCGTGCGCTCTGGTCTGTGTGTACTCTACCTGGTAGTGGAATTTGCTCGCTGAGATCAGTACTCTCGATATTACAATGATGGATATTGAAGTTTTAAAGCCTGTTTTGCTGGAAAAGTGTCTTTTTGCTTGGAGTCAATTTATAGAAAGCATGACACTTTCAGTGAAACACTATTAAATCACTCACTTCTCAGAAATGGTAGTTAAAACCATTAACGTTTAATCACTTTATACCCAAAGCCAGATAGTGTACTGTAACAGAAAACAGAATAAACTGTGGCCAAATGAAACTGAATGAAAAACTCAGAAACAGCTGACGAGGTCTAATTTAACTTTAAAAAGAAAAAAACTGGGACATTTGTGCTCATGGTGGTGATTTTATGTCGCATGCATATAATATTGTCATGATTATTGCCTTTAAAATGGCTCCTAGTTTCTTTAATGGATCTAAATTTATTACTATTTTATTGAGAAATAGTAGGTTGTTCCACTAGGAAAATCATGGCTTCTCATCGCTCTGTCCCACAAATAAATTTTAAATCCACCAATTCAAAATTACCCCAAAACCTTTATTAAAAAGAAAACAATAACAATTTTGTTTTGAATTCTGAGCTTGAGTTTTAACATATATTTCAAAATATGAACTAGAAAATTTATACATGTTCTCATTTTTAGGAATTTATAGCAAAATTACAATAGTCAAAAGTAGAAGAAAAGTACTTGTGTACAAAGCTGTTTACAGAAGTGCCATTCACAATGGCAAAATACTGCCAATGATTTAAATATTCAGCAATAAGGAGTGAGTGAATAAATTACAGTGCATTCATGCGATGGATTATTACGTAGCTGTATAAAAGAATTTTGAAAATCTCTATATTTTGCCTTGGCTGATGTGGCTCAGTGGATTGAGTGCTGGCCTGTGAACCAAAGGGCCACTGTTGATTCCAAATCTAGGGCATGCCTGGGCTGGCCAGGTTCCCAGTAGGGGGCACGTGAGAGGCAATCACACATTCCCCGCTTTCCCTCCCTTCCCCTCTCTAAAAAAATAAAATAAAATAAATGTTTAAAAATCTTGATATTTTACTAAGGAATAATCTCCCAAATATTAATATAAGAATACACACAAACACAGGTTTGCGTGTGCATACATATATGTGATATTTGTGCTTATATTTTAAAAATCAGTAAAAAGACAAGCATAAAATTTAAAAAAATAGTTAACTATAAGGGGAAGGAAGAAATAGAGTAGGAGAGGGATAGAAACTATTTACATTTTTTATTTTTTACTTTACTTGAATAAAACTATTATTTAATATCTTGTTTTGAAGATGTAACTTTGGAAACATATATTTTACATAATAATTTAAAATAATTAAGTACAAAGAACAATTACAAGGCACTGAAAGAAAAAGACCTCATCGTGTATCCTGTTGATGGCATAACCTCCTACAGAGGAACCATCTCAACGGACTTTAAAGCTTAACAGTCTGATTGTATATACCTGTAGAGGGGATGAAAGAACTTAAAAAAATATTTACAGTAATTAAGAAATTGGCGGTAGTGTTGATATTACTCTGAGACTGTGCGTGTGCAGTGTGGGATAAAGCAAGTGAGGGGTTCTATTGTTGTCATTATAAACTAGGGTTTGGGGCATGGCAGGAGATTTACAGATAAGAAATCAGTTAAGTAAAAACTGTGTCCAACCTAATTTGAACTATTAGCTTGACTTTATGATAAGTCTTATTCAAAATGAAACAAAGCTAACCATGTTTTTTTAAATCTATGGCCACTACAGAATTAGCAGCCAGATGCATAAAACGTAAGGTGATCCTTGTAAATAACTTATATCAGAAAATACAGGTGCTAGTCAAGACTACTGCCATCATCTCAAAAGGACCCAGGGAGCAAAATGAATAGAATTGCCTGCCAAAGACAGGAAGACTTGAGCACCAGTAAGTATAATAGTTGTAGTAAATTGTAAGACATCAAAGACATTTAAATCCATGAGTTTATAAAATATATGCACATACATATATGTATGTAAACACATATTAAATACAAAATATATGTAGAAGGCCATATATATAATCATTTTTGAAGAATGTTAGGGATTTTATCCTTTCAGAAAATTTAAAAAAAGGACCAAGCCTTCATCCTGCCTCTCTTATGCAAACTGTACCTCCCCGTGAGCAATTGTTGTTGAGAGGGAAATGTCTTTTTGTGGAAGCAAATAAGCTAAAAATTGAAGTAATAATTTATCTTTTAAATACCCAATAGATTAATAGATCTAAGCAATGATTATAAGTGTTTCTTAACATCACAATGAGAAGATGAAGAGGAGTTATTTATTCCTGAGAGTAGTCTGGAACACCACCCTGAGTTGTCTAGACAGAGAAGCCAGCATGACTCTCCACACATCTCTAATTCTGAATACAGATGTATAGGAAACACAAAAGACAAAAGTCACTATGAAGATAAAGTCAGGAAAATTCAGGCTGAGGGAAATGTTATAGGACAGACCCAATTCTTCAACAATAAACTTGAAGCGAAAGACAATAAAAGAGAAAAAGAGAAAGACAGACACAAACAGAGAGAGATTGAAAGAAATTTGAGAGATTTATAATCTCCCAATGTATGGATGTCATTTGGATCCTTGCTTAAAAAACAAAGTGAAAAATGGTAAGTGAGTGGGGAAATATGAACACAATAGAATATTTGATATTAATCAATTGTTCTTAACATTTTCAGATGTGAAAATGTTATTGAACATGCAAAAAGGCTATCTTTTAGACACATCTCTGAAACGCTCACGGGTGATACGGTATCTGAGCTGGCTGCATAATTCCACGACAGGATAGAGAGGTCAAGAAGGTGTCGGGACAACGGAAGCAAGGTTGGTTGTGAGTGTGAACTACTGAAGCTCAGTCATAGGTATGTGGGGAATTACTGTACTGCTCTCCTTACTGTTATTTGTGTGTGAAGTGTTCTAAAATGAAATGTTACAACATAGAGGGTAGAAGTGAGCAAATTCTTCTCAGACCTGAAGCTATCGCTTATCAAAACCTCATGAGTTAGGTGCTGTCTGTTGAGTTATACCTTTAGTATTTTTTACTCAATAGGAGAAGATTACATATAAACTGAAGTGCCTTAGTCAATGCTTGTTAAAATATTGCCACGTGGGACCAATACCCTAATATAACTGACTCTGTGTGTTTGCACATATTTAATGAAGATGATATTTTTGAAATATTATGACAAATAATAGAATCTCTTGAATCACACTGCTTTTTTGTCATTGGTGTTTGCCCTAAGACTTTATCATCACAGGGGCAAAGCAAATTGTTACCTCGTACAACCAAAAGGTTAAGAAGTAGAAAAGAGTGCAGATATGACATAGATAAATTCCTCACTGAAGAGAGACAGAAAGCAGAAATACTTTTGGTGCAAAAAGGAGGGATTTCAGAGAGAATGAACACAGCGTTGGGGTGCTACTGGGGTCCCCTGCAGGATGTAGCACTGACCTTCATAGAAATAGAGGCCTCAGTGAGTACTGTGCCCCATGTAGTCGTTTAGTAGTGCCCCACCCCTCAAAAAAGATGTGTTACGCCCTATCAGTGTAACCTGATGTGGAAAAAGGGTCTTTGCAGATGTAATGAAAGATCTTGAGATGAGATCATTCTGAATTAGGATGGGCCCTAAAACCAAAGGCAAATCTTTATAAGAGAAGGGAAGGGGTCACAGACACAGAGACAGGGAGAGAAGGCGTTCATGGGGTGATGGAGGCAGAGATCGGAGTCAGGCAGCCTGAACCAAAGAATGCCAACAGTTGCAGGCAGCCCTCAGAAAGCCTTGGCACCGAACCCCTCTCAGAGCCTCCAGAGAGAGCCCGCCCTGCTGACAGTGTAAGTGGACTTCTGGTCCTCCAAAATGGGAAAGAATTAATTTCTGTTGTGTTAAGCCACTAAGTGTGTGACAATTTGATATGGCAGCACTAGGAAACTAATATACCCCACTTTTTATAGTGAACTCTGGGAGGAACGAATCTCACAGGGTACCCCAGGATGATGAGGTGGCCAAAGAGTAATATCGTTGCCATGTGGTTTGGAAAGGAGAGGTCTAGAAATAAAACCCCTAAGCCTCTCTTGGCTCACTCATGGATGCTTTCTGGAATTCTGCCAATTTCCCTGAGGGAAAGCTAAGAACTGGGGGGCTGGTCACAGAGACCCCCAGAGTGAGGATGACTCTAGTGAGGGCTGCAGTAGAGGCTGTGGGTGGAGGTGGATAGTAGGAGGAGAGATGTAAGAAGGGACAGGGGTTGGGTGCGAAGGGGGAGGTAATATTAGACATTCAGTTTGCTGAGGAAACAGGCCACGGATTGCACCAGTGTGGACTTGTTGGAGTGGATTTAGATAGGCCAGTCAGAGGTCAGAGAGCAGCAGAAACCAGCTGGAGCTCTGGGAGGCAGACGCCAGGAGAGAAAAATAGTGTCTACAGACCACCCCAGTATAATCCTCTTCTTGTGCCCATATTTCATTTGGGAGAGGAGGGGAAACTTGAAGAGAAAAATTGTTGAAATAAATAATTTGAACTGTAACAGGAGTTCAACCACAATGGGCAATTGTAATCAAGAAGAGGTCAAGTGAAGTGAGTGTGAATGGACAGGTTTAAGAGCATTCTTGTCATTAGATGGGTGGAGATAGGTGGGTTGAAGGGAGGACTTTGAGACCATATCAACTGGATAATTTTTTAAAAGCTACATTAGAGTACGTGAATTGTAGTATGTAAAATTTGACCTTGCTAAATGTGGAAGAGGCAAAAATCAGTGGTAATAGACTTTCAATATTTTTCTCATAATAAAATCCACTATGAGTTTTACCAGCTGATTTAGACCTAATTTAATTTATTTGCACATCTCTCTGCCGGTGTGAGAGCTTTTGACAGTGAAAATCTGATGCAACCATATCTATTTTAGCTTCAGTCTGACCATCAAAGGCGAAGCAAGGCTTGCCTTTTCTGAGGACTTTGTTTTATCAATCTGGGTGGCTAGCTTCGATTTGGCTTTGTCATCTTGCTGTGAGGCTCACCAGCAACTCTCATTAAGAGTCCTGCTGATGCTAATTTTTACATCAGCAAGTTTGGAGGGCTGTTTTTAATGTATTTAGTTTATTTCAGAGGCTTGCAGCTTTTGCACCTCTCCAGGGTCAGGTCTGTTTTACAGCCTACTAGAAAGGGAGTATTGAAGTAATTTTCCATAGAATGAGGGTCTCCTATCTCTGTTTGCTCCTCAGGACACTGGCATAGAGAATTTATCTCTTGCCTTCACTCTTTGCTTCATGTGGCTTTACAGTGACTTATTAGGTGTGGCTTAATAAGTGGCTAGGGTGTCCGGCTCCATTTCAGGTGCTGTAAATCACTCTGGACCTCTGCTTGCCTTCATACACAGTGACTAATTTGCGAGGGTGTGAGCTAAAGTTCAATAAGTGGATCTAATGCCCAAGTAGCTCGTGGTCTGGAAATTGTCGGACTCCTTTGAGTGGTTTGGTGATTTCCCATTGCCACTAGATGTCCCTGTGTGGCTTTTCTTTTGGTCATCCGCACTGTACACACGTTAAGTTATTTCTGCTCTGCTGGATAGAGGAAAGTTCTCCGCAGTCTCTGAGGAGGCAGCTGACAGTGGAATGTCATCCAAGCTGCAACCTGACACACCTTGGCCCCAGCACACTGGTTTCAAGTAAGTCATGGCACAGGTGAAAATTGACCCTGAGACGGCACAGAAATGGGGACTATCTCCATAGAGGTCCCCGAGTTCTTTCTTACTTGAATTCATTCAACTTTCCCCACCTCTCTTAACAGCCTACACCAAAGCTTTTTAAACTGTTCATCAGGAAGAACTAGCTTTGATAACATAGTGTTTGCCCTTCTGATCTCTTGCAGACCAGGTCTTGCTGTGCATGACCAGTTTGCAGCTTACCTCACATGTAACTCACTATGCGGGTGTGATAACACCAAAACTGGGTATTCCCTGTTTAATGAAAGACCGCACTGGTCTGAAGAGCACGCTTTGAGTGGCATGGGTATAGATGTTATCCTGAAGCTTAGTTCCACATCCTTCATCAAAACTGGTGGAACATGAGGAGCTGCAGAGGTTCAAGGAAGCTATAGAAGACTTGAATAGAGACTCCTGCAATGTGCAGAGGGCTTTGGATCCTGTCCTAGGCCAGGCCTGGAGCTTCCACTGAGCTAATGCAGGGAAGCTCAGATTAAGGCTGCTTTAGACCGAAAACGGTGGGTGATCTCCATCAGCAATAGCCATGAAGAGGGAATGAGAGTTCTCATGGCTTCTGAACTTCCTTGCAGAAATTATGTATCTTGTAAAGGGCTACTTTCTGCTTTAGAAAAATCAAGGTGTCATAGGGATGGTAAATAGCATGTACTTGGATTCGTTTTACTAATTAGTCATAGTGACACCTAGGTGACGGACAGTGTGATGGCTTACCCAGCAACCAGCTGCAATTACAGAAACAGTGGGAGTTTTAGCTTCACAAACTGAAAAGAAATAGCTTGTCTACTCAATGCACCAACAGTGAGTGTCCCAACAATCATTTTTTAAGCCGGTTAATTGTTATACAAGAGCATGGTTTGCCTAAAACACCATTTTGAGAGTATTGGTTAAGTTTCCTGTTTGTTCACAGGAAATCATTGAAACCAGGCAGGAATTGAAATAAAATAATGAAGCAATATTTTTCTCTCTTTTTTAGAATTCCATGGACCAGATTAAGTCAAGAGGCAGAGAACATTACTTTCTCTGCTTCAAATTCTTGAAATCCCAATTTCAAATTGTGGTGGAAAGGCTTTCCCCTCTCTGTCTCGGGGGAAACAAGTGGACAGATGGGTTTCTTTGAGCTTCCTTACTGGTAGGGGCGGCAACAGTACAAGAGTCCCCTAAGGCAGTAACCAGCAGACAGGATTCCAGACCAAGGGAAATAAGGAGAATGGGCTTCAGTAGCTGTCTCTTTAGGGGCTGAAGTCTAACATTATGTTTGATGAGCAGAGTCAGGGCTTTAGTGGTCAACACTCCCAAGGGTGGCGGAGTGAGACACTTGATCTCTTGGAGAAAGAAAAACAGAGCAGCAGGTGCCAGGAGCACTGGATCGGGGTGACCAGGCGGAAGTGATGAAGGAGAGTGGGATGGGGCTGCACATACACGAAAGGAAGAAGAGAGAAATGCGGGTACGAGAAGGAAGGTGAGGGTGATACAGACGCCTCTATGAGTCAGGGATTGAAATGGCGCAGTTTAAGGCTGATTTTCATATGTTCACATTTGTGTGACAAGGGCTCCAAAAGAGAGGCCCTAGATATGTCCTCCCAGCACGACAACTCTGGTGAGCGCTGACATCTGCAGCATCTCCCTTGGCAAATGTGATGGACACAGGGGTCGATCCAGGTTTCATGGGGATGTAAGCTTATATAATTTGTGGTATCTCAAAAAGAAAACCAAACAAACAAAAATAATAAATCAGGTGTGAAAATATTTACTTAGCTGAGAAAATAAATAAAAACAAAATATTCCTTTGAAAAAGCTAACAAAGACTACAAAATACATAAAAAATAACATTTTTTTAAATTGTCAGGCATAGCTCTAAGACTTTTTTCAATATATTTTCGTTGCATCTTCTTTGAGTGCCTCTCCAAAAGACAATGTTTATGGAAAATGATTTTTTGTTATAATAATAGAAGGATAATTTTTTCCTTTAAACTCTAGCATGTGATGGGATGCAGGACCTATCCCCCCAAATATAGCAACTGGGCATATTGAAGCAGAAAGGTCAGTCTGGCTTTCCCTCATCCCATTCCCTCATGAAAAAGGTCATCAATGCCTCATGTGAGAGGTGCCCGCCCCTCACCCAGAGGAAAGGGGCCTCTTCATCTCCAAATGCACGGGACGGATGCCAGGAAGAATCCAAACAAACAGGCCTTGCTAAGTTTCCTCCAGTTTGCTGTACCTCAAACCTTTATTTAGCCTATCATATTTTTACACAACCACCCACTCAAATCTGGAATAAAAATACTCCGATTTGTCTCTTCACATCGTCATTTCCTTATGAAGTTTCCTACGTCAAGTAAAACCTACATCAAATAAATCGAATGCTCTTCTGCTGTTAATTTGTCTGTGTCAGTTTAATTTTCACATCTAGTCAGGGACCCCTACAGGATCAAGGAAAACTTTTCCTCCCCTACACATGTTTAATAAATAATTTAAAAAATTGTATCGATACTTTTGGAAAAGTTTTAGTTTTATAATATATTATCTGTAGCATCATGCAAATTTTAGGATTGGTGATACATTTAGGGAAATTTCTATCAAGTTTTTTCAATGTAAGAACTGTTTGTAAGATTTTTTTCCACAGTGTAGCCTCTGGTTTCAAACAGTGGGACCTGACTTTCCCTCCCACCATTTGCATTGCTTCTGTAGCTAAAATTCTAGCCTCTTCTGCAGCTAAAACTCTAGCCTCTCGCTTTTGCTCTCAGCAGATGAGTCCGCACAGTAGCCAGTAAGGATATTCCTGCAAGTCATTCTATGGATGGGTCCTTAGTGATCGTGACCACAAGCAATATCTGTCTCTCTCTTTCTCTTCCCATTTTCCAGCTCTATCTTTGTGTAGCTGAATGATGTAATTATCTCTATGTTTATTATATAATTACACCTATCCATCTATTGATCTATGAATAGTAGATTTGATCAATAGTAGACAGATAGATCTGGTATTTATCCATATCCCACTAATATTATATTAAATGTACTTCCAGCTTTACTTCCCCATAACCACATATGAAAAATGCTTTGGACTATTCTAACGTCACTCACCATGACTTGAAGTGTTATGAAGGGGATGTTACAGTAGAAATTGGCAGTGGTCTTAACTCATTCCCATTGAAATATCTTAGTCTTGCAAATTCTATAAAGATAGAACAATGCGAACACATTGCTAGGGCTCCTTCTAGGCCTTTTGTAGAGACTTGTGCAAATAAGCCTCATTAGCTTCATAATGAAGCTGTGAAAGTGACAGTAGCAGAGGAGTTTGTCCCTAGAAAGGCGGGGAATACAGAGAAATCTACTCTGTTATGTGAGAAGCATTAGCTTCTCACCCCTTTCCTTCCTCAGCCCCAAATGAGTAAGATACAGGAGGAGGGCTCGGGAGGAGCAGCCGCAGTTTCTGCAGGTGTCAGGGCAAGGGAACTGTGGTGTGAGGCTGTGCAGGGGAGCAGTGTGTCTGAGGCCACCACCACTGTGGTGGCTGCCGCTTACTGCTTCTTCAGGAAGCTGAAGGCCGGTTGAAGGCCAGATTTCACCATAGCCACTGACTGTGTGCTGTTTACAATCGATGTATAACTTGCCTCGCTGGCTTCAATAAAATATTAATACAATGAAAGCTAAAAAAACGATGCAATGGTAACGGCAGATTTGGGGCATAGTTTCATCAAAACTAAGGCCTGGAGGAGCAGTATGTTAGCAGGGTTGACGGTTGTAATCAGAATGTTTGTAAACCTTTGATGTGCACCTCGGTTTGAAGAAGGAAGGGAGACTAAGGTTCCAGATATTATGCTACCTGGGGCTCAGCCTGTTGTATAATTGGTCACCATATTCTCCTGTCATTCTTTCCCCACATCAGCGGCCCAGAAGAAGTCTGCAGCACTTAAGCACTAGTAATTCATTTAAATCCCTACGATATTGCATCAGCTAACACTCAAATCAAAGCCAATCCCAACCTAATGGTATAGTTCCTTCTTTGTCAATTTTTTTTAGAAATCTACTATGTTAACAGATATTTTGTATTTTTAATTTATTTTTCAATTACAGTTGACATTCAATATTATTTTATATTAATTTTAGGTGTACAGCATAATAATTAGACATTTACCATATGTAATTTACAAAGTGATCCTCCCAATAAGTCTAGTCCCCACCTGGCCCCATACATAGTTATTACAATATTATTGACTATATTCCTTATGCTCTACCTTACACCCCTGTTATTATTTTGTAACTTCAATTTGTACTTCTTAATCCCTTCATCTTTTTCACCCATTCCCCAACCTCCCTCCCCTCTGGCAATCGTCAGTCTGACTGATCTCTTTATCTATGAGTCTGTTCCTGTTTTCTTTGTTTATTTTGTTCTTTGGATTCCACATATAAGTGAGATCATATGGTATTCTTTCTTGGTCTGCCTTATTTCACTCAGCATTGGTCCATCTGTGTTGTTGTTAATAGATCACAATTTATTTAACCAGTTTATAAACAATTAGGCTGTGTCCACTTTTTGCTATTGTAAGTGCAGCTGTGAACATCCAGATATATGCGTCCTTGTGCTAACATGCAGTATATTTGCTGGCAAGTATAACTAGGAGACAAACTAATGGACTGTAGAATATACACATTTCCAATTTTCCTGGGTAATTACAGCTTTCCAACGAGACAGAATTAAGAAACACTTCCTCCAGGAGTATTTGAGAGTTCCTGTTACACTATACCTTCATCAATACTTGATACTGTTAGACTTGTAAGTATTTCTCAAATTGGTGAATGGCTAATGGTATCTCACTATGATTTTAATTTATTAACTGTTCTAATTGTGACATTTTTGGCCCTTGGATTTTGTCCTCTTGGAAATGATCGTTCAGATCTTTTGTCCATTTTCCTATTGATTAACCCAACTTTTTCTTTTTTTCTTCTTTTTTAAAAACTGAATTTATTGGAGAGTTAACGTGGAGGGGTAAACACACAACATAATACACAGATAATGTATTATAGAACTGTACACCTAAAACCTATATACTTTTATTAACCAGTATTACCTATATTTTTCTTATTGATTCACAGAAGTACTTTATATATTCTGAAAACTAGCCCCTATCAATTTTTATGTATAGCAAATATTTCCTCTCAATCTGTAGCTTGTTTTTTCACTCTGTTTGAGGTATCTTGATTAAATTGAAGTTTTTATTTTAATGCAATTGAATTTAAACCTCTTTCCCTTCTTGGTTTTCGGTGTTTTCTGGATAAAATTTATGACAATGATCAAGTTAATGATAATATTTTTTCTATATTTATTTCTAAAATATTTATAGTTTTCTCTTTTACATATAGTTTATAATCCACTGGGGAAGTGACTTTTAAAATACAGTGTGAGGTTAAAAAATCCAATTTTCTTATCACCATTTATTAATCAGTTTATCATTTCCAAGTGAAATAAAATAAACATTTGTTATAAATGAAGTGTCTGTATAGGTATGTTTAAATCTCTGGCCTCTCTATATTCAGTTCCATGGTCTATGTGTCCACTCTAGCATCAGCAACCTGGTATCTTAATTACTACTCACCTTTACCTTGAACATCATCAAGACCACCTTGTCTTTTTTTATGGCATTGTTCTATATATTTCACTGTCAACTTATTAGGTTCTGAATACATGTGCATACATACAAACATAACCCTCACTAAACTTTTGGTTAGAATTACATGATAATCTATAGGTTAATTTAAAAAAGTCCTTGAAAGAGTTTACAGCTTTATACATTGAATCTTCTACTTCATAATCACAAGTACCTCTGCATTTATTTATAATAAGCACTATGGCTTCTGGCACATTTACTTTAATTTTTCTGGAGAATTTTTGTGACTCCTTGTTTAGTGTTTTAGTTACTTACTTAATATTTTTTTATTCTATCTATCACAAATAGTATATAATAGTCATTTGGGGTGAGTAGTGTGGCTACTCAATGAGTGTCACTTAGAAAAAATGATGGAGTCAGTGAATTAGAATCAAGAAAGCCACCATCACTGTTCTTTGTTGACCACAGTTTGCTATGAAGGAGCTGAGCTGATGCCTACAGATGCTCTGTTGCCATTGTGGTGACTCCCACATGTCACTTATGTTAAGGGTCCCTGTCGGCTGCTTATCCTCGGGCTGTCAGGGCAGAATCATACCCACAGCTGCGTGCATGAGGTCTATGAATTCCTCAGCAGAAAAGATACCAGTCTATGGCCTAACATTGTGCTGACTCAGCATCCCCATTGTGAGCAGAACACCGATTTTTCATGGCTAAGGTATTTCATGAACTCTGGAGGCATCAGGTACTAGGTTGCGCAGATTTGATGAGAGAGAAATATCCCAGCATCAGTATCTGCTTGGGAACACATGGTGGAGCAATACCCATTCCACTAGAGTCCTCTTTTGTTCCCTCCGCTAGGTCATTAAAGTAGATTCTGCTTTTCCTAACAGATACAACTCAAATGTCTCATCTGCTTTTTTTTCCTACCCGTTCTCAAGGAAGTATTGATTACATCCTCTTTTGTACAAGGCACTGTATCTTGTATTCTTACGTCTTGGCAGAGTATGTGCCAATATTTGTTCACATTTGTTTACACTTCTGGACTACCCAATTAGAGGTGTTATTTAATCTTGGCATCTCCAGCATATAATTTCTGACACATAGAAGGCTCTTAGCAATTGTCAAATGAATAAATGAGTTTATTATGAGGCTTACTGTCTATAGCACTTTAAAAAATCAGAGTGAATTTAAGTTTTGTGGAAATTTCAAGATCAATAGCTAAGTGTTATATTTACTTTGTAGGAGTTGTGACCATATGGTCTTCTGTAAACAGTAAAAAGTAATCAATCCTCTGTGGTGTAATTTGTGCTGTGCTTCTGGAAGGCTTTTTTGGCCAAATAGTCTTCCTTCCAACCTCTGGGATGCCTGAAATTCTACTAAACCAATATTTCTAATATTCAAGAGTGCAAACTTAAGAAAGTCACCATCAATGACTTGAGTGTGAAGTCGATGGTAGAGAAGATGGGAGAGAGCCACGAGTTTCAACACAAATTGTGAATGAGTTGCAAGTGCAACCCGATAGTATTATACTTTGTTTAGAGTAGAAGTAGTTAACAGTGGTTAGATTATTCTTTTAAAGTCATTCCATTGTGTAACTTTTTTATTAATAAAAATAATGTTTTCTAAGTGAGGTAATTGTACTCAAGTAGAGGCAGTTCATATTTATTGCTCTATTACTCATGTATCTTTCTCCCAGAACCAAGTACCACTTTTCCAATGGTCCTCACTAACATAGTTCCAGACACTGTGATCGCTATCTTCTTGGTTGAATAAACTCTAGAATTTGCCTTCTTGGACATTCCTGAAGGGCTGCCAAGAGGCCCAGAGCCCGGGAGTGCACAGAGCCTATAAGAAAACCTTACCTTAACAAATAGTATAATAAGGTACTGTAACCTCAAATCTAGTAATTCTCAAATACGGCTAATCCCCAGAATTTCCTGAAGCTTGTAAAACATACAAATTCTTCAACTCTTTGTAATTTTGTTGTAGTAGGTCTGAGGAGTTGCCTTTACTTATAAAAAATTCCAAACTGATTCTGATATTTCATCCAGATCCAAGTTTAATACTCACGGTAGCATGTGTATATGATGTGTCGTTTCACAGAAGGTGTTTTATACAACCAGTGGACAATGTGGGTGGTAGGAACAAAAGTTCTTCCAATAGTAGAGACTGTAATAGATCTTTGGTGTCTGTATAAACATACCAAAAGATGTTTCTACCAGTGTTAAGTTATTTTAGATGTTGCAAACATACTAGGCCACCACAATCTATTCTCTTGTGATATTTCAAGAGCCCCTTAAAAGCTTGCCATGAATAAAGACTTTCCAAATTATTATCACTTATTCTAATCTTTTTATTCTCCAAACTCCTACATTAGCAATTTTCAACATTTTTCATCTCGTGGCACATGTGAGCTAATTACTAAAACTGTAGAACAATAAAAATATTATTTTTGCCAATCTGACAGAAAATGGGTATAATTTTGATTAGACACACTGAATGACTCTTCTTGTGTTGGCTGTTGTCATTTTCCAGAAATAATTTGTAATTGTTATTCTATTACAGTTGTCCTATTTTTTAAAATTTGATAATCTAAGGGAAAAAAGGTCAGTGTTCCTGACTAAATAATCAGGTATTGAATGTTTTAAAAAATCTCGAGGCACACCAGAATGTAATTGAACTTTAACTCTTCATTTTTATTAAATGAAATGGTGAGAATTTTGTAAATTACAAACTATGATTCAAATGTTACATTTATTATTCTACCTTGTATTGTTTGCTGTTATGTGTCTTCTCTCCTCTCTATCTAGATTTCAAACCCTGTGAAAACTACAGGTTACTACACTTTCTGATCCAAATAATAAAAAATCAAAGAGAACATGCTGGTTAACTTGTAAATAAAGTTGCAAGAAGGGGAAGATGGAGGCTAGTTCTACCAAGGGAAATATTTGTGCCCAAAAAGACAATTAGGTTCCCTAAGCTTTCATAATCTTTATCTTGCTTTAGTATATCAACAACTATTTAGCTACTGTCTTTTAGTATGTATACAGATTTATGATTTTCATAGTCTATAGAGTGGATTCTACAGGTCAGAGACTCAGAATGGGTAGACCATTTATTAGGTTCAAGTTATTGACCAGAAGTGAAAGTTCATGTCTTCCTCCACATTACCTGACTTTTCTCAAGATGGCCTCATTCCTCAAGATGGCCTCAAGATGGTTATTTAAAAACATTTTTGAATAATCATGAAATGTTTTAACATTTATGGCAGATTAAAACATTTATATGAGGAACCAAACATTAAAAGCAAATTTTGCATTTCATAGTTGATATATTCATTTTCTGGAATTACATATAGGGGAGGAAATATAATTTTTCCTGTATGCTTTTGAGCTTTTAGCTATAACAGAAGACAAATCAACAAGATAAAAACAAGCTTATTAGCATGTATATCTCATATATACATGTTAAATATCCTGGGGAAAATGAGTAACTCCCTGTTATGGCTTAGAATCCAGGCCTAAATACCAGTGAGAGAGAAAATAGGGAGAGGGCATAGGTCTCTTATGGGAGAGTAAATGATTTTTAGGAAAGATAAATGGGTCTTAGAAGAGTAGATGGGAAGTGTGGTAGTTGTAACACAGTTTATCTGAGTGTGGCCTTGACTTCTGGTCCCCTCTCCTGGGATGAGAGCTAATCATCCTTGGTTAATGGAACTCCCTGGGAGGGCGCTTTTGACAATAGGGTCTTTTTGGAGGATGTGTCTTCCTCCGATACTGGGAATTCAGAGAACACCTATCCTAGAGAAATTCACTATTTCTCAAGTGCCTACATCTCAAAATAATCAATATACCAAAGCAACATATTTGGGGGTTGCATATTCTGCTGTCCTTCATGTACAACATTAAGATTTTAGATATTCCACTCTTCACATATTTCTTGCCATTTTTCTAGTTTGAATACAAGTGCAAGAAATTTGCTCTATAACATTTAGAGTTTATATTATTTATTTCATAATTCCAGTCTATTAATTTTCATGGTAAAGAAAGGCACATTGTGCGTTATACTGATTTGAAGACATCTTTTTATATACTCACTAGATTTCCTTGGCCTGGAGTGAAATATACTTAACCACACAAGTGAGGGGAAGCTGACATTCTCAGAGGCAAGAATGATTTACTTATCCTCAGCATCAGTAGGAGAAAACTCACAGATACAATTCTATAAAGTTTCTTTTATAAATGTTTATTACTACATTATAGAAATAACTTTAAAATTCATTTCATGTATACATAGTTTTTAAAAAATGTTTCATTTATTTTTAGAGAGAGGGGAAGGGAGGAAGAAAGAGAGGGAGAGCAATATCAATGTGTGGTTGCCTCTCATGCACCCCTTTCAGGAACCTGGCCAGCAACCCAGGCATGTGCCCAGACTGGGAATCCAACCAGTGACCCTTTGGTTTGCAGCCTGGCACTCAACCCACTAAGCCACATCAGCCAGGGCATTTCATATAAATAGAGATTTTAACACAATAAATAATACCTGGTTAGAAGTCCCTTCTATGTGTGCTTGTATATAATAACTAAATAGTTGCCTTTAACATAGGGTCAGCTGGGCTTATTCATTTTCATTTGAGAATTTAAATTTTCAATCTGGGAACAAGATAGAAAATGAGACCATGTGGCAAAGAAAGAACTTTTTAGTTACAGATTTCGCTGATTATGAAGTCAATTTACACCTCTATTTTAAAAACTTGTTATATGTCTGCTTAAAACTATTGTTTATAAATGTTCTGTTATAAGCTTGTGGTTTTAATGATGTGAATGAACAGAGTTTGTAAAAGTTAAAAATGAGTAAGGGTCAAGCTTAGCCTAGGAAAAAACACAAAACTGTATAACTAAATACTAAACTAGATTGAAGTGCAACTGTTTAGGATTGAAAATTTGAAGAAATTTCTTTCACAGGAAAATAAACAAATAAGATGGATGGAGGTGTAGATGTAGAAAGAATTGATATAGACTGAAGAGATTTGATTGAAGAGAAACCATCCAAAGGAAATTCTCAGACTGGAGGGATTTGGTTAATACTTCTTGAAAGTTCGCTGTGAAAAACTAAGTTAGAAATATGCAGAATTAGCATACTGAATGAAAAGGGGTCCACATACTAACACTGACAAGCTCAGGTGAGGCCAGTATGGTGGGTCTTATAAACCAGAGTAGACACATAGTATAGCCTGAACGTAAAAATTCCCAGTTTACAAAAATCAAGTCATGGTTGGTAGTCAGGCCCCAGGCCCACCTTGACAAAGGTCAATCTTTATTTTGAAAGTGTCTATTGTCTTGGTGCATCTAAGATAACATACCTTTGAAGTGTTAGTATAATCTTCTTTTCCAGGCCCTTCGAAAACACAACAGTCAGCACCAGAGCATGAGACCACATTGCCATTCTCTTGCCAACATTCCACATCCATGCGCTGTAGTAAATGCTAACTATCCTGTGCCCACCAATGGAAAAGAAGTACGTGTCTCTCCATGTCCATTTTTATCCAGTCTCAGAGATTTCTCCACTTTGCTTTTTCCTGCCTCCCTAATGAATTTCATATAACCTCGCCTCCATCTCCTTTTTTGATTCTAATGTGTAATAGAATCTGCAAATCTGCCATTCTCTGGAGCATTTTCTTAATCTGCAGAGATTTTGCTTCCTGGCAGTTGTCAGTTTGGCTCAAATAAACTCTTACAAGACTCCTTTTTAGACTGGATGTTCTTTCATTGACAGCACACTTCCTCTAATCTGCTGCACCGTGTCCAGATTAAAAGCATGACCACAAGGTAGCCAGCTGAAAATGCAACAGTGCATTTAGCTTATATTTCTTATTGTATTAATTGATTACTTAATTGAATAAAATATTTCCTGGTTCAACTAACTTTCTTTGTAGTTTTTACTTTATTGTAAATACTCTGCTGGACTCTGAGTATAAGAATGAGTGAGGAATGGTGCCCTCCCAAAAGTGCTGAGAGTGCTATTTGTCCAAGGTCTTTATGAAAGAGACCAGCAGAGCCACAATGAGAATCCGGTGTCAGGACCCCTGGTTTGGTGCTCTTTCTTGAAAGCCACATTCCTTCTGCAGCTTGAAAGTCTGACTAATAAAAAATGGAGAATGCATGACAGTGATATAAGCAAACCAGTACCTATGCCTCCTGGTGGATTAATAAGGGCCTTGGTATTTGGGAACTATTAAAAAATAAGCCTACAGAATCTGAGGTAATGGACCCTAAGTCCTTGCAATTACAATCGAATTCTAAATCTAAGGAACATCCCCAAACACAAGTACTAAAACATCAAAGGCATTGCTCTTAAAGTATAAAAGCACTAAAGCAGGTATTTAAAGTATCAAGACAAGTATTTAAATGTAATTGAGGTCCTTTCTTAATTACTCACTTAAAGCAATTCCACATATGGGAGATAGGAAATCTTCCATTTCCAGCTTGAACAGTTCTGCCTTCCTCCTTACTGGAGGGAGAGACTTAAGACGTGGTGGCTAATTGCACCTGTATTTCTTCATCATGAAAGTAAAGCAGTCGAAGCAGGGCAAAGTGAACTCACAACTACTGAGTATCATTCATGTGCCCTGAACTTTGTGTGCATGTCACTGATTCATTGAAACAACCTTATGTAGTAGAGATTATTGTCTTCATTTTACTAAACACTAAATTTGAATATTTTATACACTATGTCCAAGGACATACAGTTTACAAGTGGTAAAATCAGAAACAGAACTAGGAAGGTCTAATTTCAAAGTTCATGTTCTTTGCACTGCTCCATACCACCTCCAGGGACTAGAGTGAGATTTTTTTAACATTCATTTCATTTCATTTCATTTCATTTCATTTCATTTCATTTCATTTCATTTCATTTCATTTCATTTCATTGTTTATAGAGAGATGGGATGGGAAGGAGAATGAGAGTGAAAGAAACATTGATGGCTGCAAGAAACATCGATTGGTTGCCTCCTGCACACAACCAGGGACTGAACCTGTAACCCAAGCATGTGCCTTGACTGGGAATCGAACCGGCAAACTTTCTGTTCATAGGATGACACACAACCAACTGAGCTGCAACAGCCAGGGCTTGAAGGAGATTTAAATGAGAGAAAAAGAAAACATCTGAAGTTGAAGAAGGAAGATGGAAATAGGGAAAGGCTGACATTTTAAATTTTTGTTGAATTAACAAATACGTCAGCAGAAAGGCTTAACTTATAACCTTCATTATTCTCTGATCAAAAATCACTTTTCAACAAGTGGTACCAGGAACCAAACTCATTTCACAACTTACTTGTGCTGGACCCAGGAGCAAATAACAATGCTCATAGAGAATCTTCTGAGAGATTCTGCATTCATTGAGAAGTAGGACAATGAAATCTCAGGCTCTAGAGGCAGACCACCTATGTTTAAATACCACCTTTGCTTCTATCTGTCTATCTATCTATCTGTCTATCTATCTATCTATCTATCTATCTATCTATCTATCTATCTATCTATCTAATCTCTATCTATCTATCCATCTATTATCAATCTGTCTATCTGTCTATTACCTATCTATCGTCATCATCTATAATCTATATCTATCTATCTATCTATCTATCTATCTATCTATCTATCTATCTGTCATCTATCTATCTTCTTTAACTTCCTTGTGTCTTGTTTGTCTGACTGGGAAAAATCTAAATAATGCCTTACTCCTGAACTTAGGGAATAATACATGTAAAAAACTTAACACAGTGTCTTGTCCAAAGTGAGTGTTCAACAAGTGTTAGTTTTTCTATTGTTATTTTAAAACAAATTTGATAAATATAGATTGCTCTCCTGTACTCTGAGGAAAGAAATGACACATATCTTTATATTGTAAACTAAGTTTGATGCATTTCAAGGATTGGTAAAAAATCCACTGATTAATTTGGAGATCTCACTCTCACCCTTTGGAGCATAAATGTTTAGAACTTCGAGTTCTAAACTGAAGGAGACTCATTGTTGGTGTCAAGGCTCTTGAGGCCTAATCACAGATGGTGGCTCTAATCCCCGAATAGGGCCCCTTTCCCAAGATATTCCAGCTTTTTCAAATTGTAGCTATTTCTTTCCAAGGTTCTACCATTCATTTGATTGGGGTCAGGTCACCATCAGTCTCAGAAACCCTGTAAAGCTCTTCTTTCCTGTCCTTAGAGATCTAACCATGCATTTTCAGTTTGGACAATTTCTTCTTCAAAATCCTCTGTCCTTGCCTCTTCTAAGATATCTCAGCCTCCATCTTTTTAACACACAAACCTCTAATATTATCGTCGGGATAGCCAAAGCTTGTGTGGCATATTCTGTTCTCTCACTCTGAAGACAAAGTAGCCTTTTTTCATCATGGAGTGGGAGTGGGGGGACAGAACACAAAACTTTAGAAACACAACTCTGGTCTATCCTTGTTGATGGAAGAGGAATGCCTTCATTATTTCCTAGTGAGATTTTGTCAGAAAAAAATTTAAAGCTACAGGGAACTTTCTCAGTAAATTACATTGTTACATAAATATGTATGAAATCATTCTACCTATAAAATACTATAGGGAATATTAAAAAAATATGATCTATTCCTTCAGGGGGCTTACCCTTTACTTAGGGAAATATGACCTAGTCAGGATAAAACAAGTGAGACACTTCTGAGCTTCCTAAAATTTTTATCAAAAAAATCTGAATATCCTTGCAGTGATTTTAAAACATGACAATTTTAACTAAGCACAGTTTGGAGAATTATATCTCTGCCTGAAGATATACTTTGATGGCCATAATCTTTATCTTTCTGCTTCAGTGACATGGAGACGGATTGGATGTCACAGTGTCAGAGAATGTTCCTTGCTGATTAGGCTACTAGAGACATAACAAAAGCCATAGTTTAAATTAGCTCCAATAGTCTAATCAGAGAGAACAGACTAGTTGGGTCAGTGATGGAGATGTATTGGCAGCTAATGAAGGCTGTCTAGAGGGATTTTGGTGAAAAACTGAAGTATATTAATGCTGAAAGCAGTTTGATTCTAGTGCAAGGACTTAAGGGTGATTTGAAAGGAAATGTATATGCTAACAATTCATTTTGGTTTTGATTCTATTTGCTTTAAAGTTTGTCTTTATGAATGATAAAAGTTTGGCTCGAGAATCATAAAAGGTATAATTTTTCTCACTTCTTTCATGAGCAACTTAAAAACTAATCTACTTAAATACTTAACTCAGGAGCATTTTGATATCTCAGACCAGCTCACCAATATGCTCACTCCCAGTGGGGCAAAATACCTTCATTGCAGATTCATCTTTTTTGATTGAGAAAGCCAATTGCCTGCTGATTCTTCAACCTTGAGCACATTCCGATTCTAAGAAAAATTTATATCTCTTGTCTTTGGAAGGCACTAAATTTACTTTTATAAATAACTTTTCTGTACTATATCAAGATTTTAATATGTTTTTAAACCTAGGTAGGAAATGGTCTTAAGTTGGGTTTCCTGGGGGAAAAAACCTTGAGTTGGACATTTCTAGGGGGATGTTTATTAAGGAGTGCTCTCAGGATCAAGGATCAACAGCTATAATGGAATGAAACAAGGACCATGGCAGAGGGAGGAGCTGAATTGTGATGCAATCACAAAAGCCTCCCTGGATCCTGAAGGGAGCTCTGGAAGTGGGATGGCTTTAGAGCTGGACCTCTATTCCTATTCCCCAAACAGTCATTGGATATGAGTTGTCCAAGGAAGGGCAGGTGATCTTGGGTGAGACTTCTCTCTTATGCTGAAGGCAACTGCCAGAGAAGGACCCAGCTGAGCACCTTCGAATGTTAGTTGAGACTCCCAGCAGTTGAGGTAATGAGTGCCTCACCATCCATTACAGTCTACCATTGAGTTTCTCAGATCCATTTTGCTGATAGGTCAGCTACTCTGTGAGCTCTAACATAGTTAGTAAGGCAAACTTATTCTTAGAATGTGAGTCCATTTGGTCAAGACTGGTCAAGATAAGAAATTTGACACTAAGTGGCTATTTGGGACAAAACTTTTCTGAGGACCCTGTTGGATGCCTCATGAATTATGAGGTTTTCCAGGCTGGTTGGAGGGAAGAAGACCTCATTCCTATGTATAACCTGTAGATATTGTTTCCAATCTTTTCTGGGCCTCAAGTGGTTGTTTATCTCATATGCATATGCTGATCACACTCAGCTGAATGTTCTAAGGGACCCTCTGAAGATCTGTTGAGCTTCCTCTCTGATCTGCAGCACTCTGCCCTGTGAACTCTGGTTGCCTTATTTTCCCCACACTCTGTTTTCTCCATTAAGGAAGTCTGTTGAGCTCTGCCACAGTTTTCCCTCTTTAAGCTCCAACCTGGAACTCTCTAGACGTTAGCCTGGAGCAATCACAGAGCTCATCTCAGTTTTTCATCCTCTCAGGGATCACTGTCTTTCACTGCTGAATGTTTAATCTGTTGAAAACCATTGTTTCATGTATTTTCTTCACTTATTTGGTTGTTATGTAGGGAGTATTAATTTGCTCCCCACCTTGACCAATGTCCTCAAGTGTTAATGTCAGTTCAGACATGGGATTTAACAAACCTATAATCATCTGTTTGTTTGTTTTTTTCCCCAATGTAGAGGAGTAGGCATTTTGCCTTTAATGTGAAACAAAAAATAATTCTCAGATACTTTGGTTGTCCCTTTTGTCTATTGACTATGTACAGAATAACCAGTGTTATGGGAACTCCCTTGTAGATAACTAACTTGTTTCTTCTTGCTGTTTTTAAGATTCTCTCTTTATCTTTAATCTTTGGCATTTTAATTGTCTTGGAGTGGGACTATTTACATCCGTCTTGTTTCAGACTCTCTGTGCTTCCTGGACTTTCATGTCTATTTCCTTCACCAAATTAGGGAAGTGTTTTTCATTATGTTTTCAAATAGAATTCCAGTTTCTTGCTCTTTCTTTTCTCCTTCTGGCAGCCCTATGATGCAAACATTGGATTGCTCGAAGCTGTCCCCCAAAGGCTGCTTACACTATCCTCATTTGGGGGATTCTTTTTTTTCTTGTTCTGCATGATTGTTTTTTGCGTTCTTATGTTCTACATCATTGATTTTATTCTCAGCTTCATCCACTCTACTGTTGTTTTCCTGTAAATTGTTCTTTATCTCAACAAATGAATCCTTCATTTCTGTCTGGCTCTTTTTTATGCTCTTGAGGTTCTCACTAAGTTCCTTGAGTATTCTTCTAACCAGTGTTTTGAACTCTGCATATGATAGATTACTTATTTCCATTGTTTTTTCTTTTTCTGGAGTTTTGATCTGTTCCTTCATTTGGGCCATGTTTCCTTGTTTGTTTGTTTTGGTAGTCTCCTTGTGTTTGTTTCTATGTATTATGTAGAATTGCTATGATTTCCTGTCTTGGAAGCATGGCTTAATGTAGTAGGTGTCCTGTAAGGTCCAGTGGCATAGACTCCCCTATCATTCAAGCTGCGTACATAAGCTGTGCCTTTCACGTGGTTGGTTGAGTATATTCTCATCTTGTAGTTGAGCTTTGGTTGTTCTTGGTAGTAAATGGGAGGAATTTACCCAGGCCAATCAGCTTCAAGATTAGCTATGTCCACTGACCACCAATCTCTACCTTCCATGGAGGATCAGCTGTGCAGGGGCAGGATGGTGGTACTCTGATGTGGTCTGTAGCTGTTCACCGCACACAGGGTGTGCAGGCCCTGTGGTTTCCTGGGTGGTACAGGCCAAGGTTGGCCCTCACCTGTGTTTTGCCTGGGTCCACCCTGCCTGAGCTATAAAGCATCTGAAATGACTGCTACTTGTGTTGGGCTTGGAGATTCCTAAGAGAAGCCAAGGTGTGAAGCTAGGCTGGCTGCTGCTAATGATGGGCTAGAGCCAACTTAGCAAGAGGTATGGGGGCTAGGTTGCTGAGGCCAGCTATTGATTGTTTGAGGCGATTTAGGAAGTTGTGAAGCATGAGCCAAGACCAGTCATTCATATGGAAAAGTCACTGTTAACCATTGTAAGTTGGGCAGAACAGAGCCTCAGAGGATTGCCAGGGTGAACGACACAGTGTTAAGCAGGTTGTAGGAGTCTCAAACATGGCACCCTCCTGCTGGCTCTGTGGTTCTGTCAGGGAAGGGCTCAGAAAAGAAACAATGGCTTCTGCCTGCCTTTCTGTCTGGAGAAAGCTGTCCCCTAGCTCTTGCCTTGATGCCTGACACTTCAGTTTCTCCATGTATTCCAATGGTGCCTTTCAAGCTGCTACCATAGTGCTGGAGCTCAGAGGGAGTGAGTGTGGTTTGTGTGTGGGTTCTTTAAGAGGAACTGCATGGGACTCCAGAAATTTCTTCCACTGACTCACTGGATTTTGCAGCCTGAAGTTATGGGGTCTTATCTTTCTGGCATGTAAACCTGGGCTGGAGAGCCTGGTGTGGGGCCGGGAGTACTCACTCCCAAGATGTATCTCCCAAATTCTTATCCAACACATATGGATATGGAACCAGCCTTTTCCACCTCTCCACCCCTCCAACCAGTCTGGATGGATGTGGTTTCTTTAATTCCAAAGTTGGACTTCCATTCAACTTGATTTCTGATGGTTCTGAAGGATGTTTGTTCTATAATTTTGTTGTAATTTGGATGTGGTATATGCAAGGAGTCAAGCTGTGCTTACCTATTCCACAATCTTGACCAGAAGTCTGAAATTCGTGATAGAACTTTTGAAATAAACAGCATTTACAATCCAAAAGTAATTGGAAATGGATAAAGGCCTTCATGTACTGCTATACAAAAGTTTTAAATCATCTTTCCAAAATTTAGTGATCTAAAACCTCTGAAATCTATAAGCTCTCATTCATAACACCTAACTGTCTTCTGTCCTGGACATGTTTTCATGCTTGGACATGTGAATTACTATTTTGATCTTTTCTTCTAGTTCATTTTTTCTTCCTTAGAGGCCCAGGGTTGAATCTGTGCTCTGCTATTTCTCTAATTTCTTTCTCCACTTTCTTTCTCCTACTATATGTATGAAGATGGTTTCCTAATCTTTGTTCCAAGGTGTAATTTCTCAGCTGTGTTCCCATTTTAAGTCTGCTCCTGCCTGAGTGACAAGAGCATATACATATACTGCCACCCATTAAAGTTAAATCTGGCACGAATTGAACTTCTCACCTTTTAAACTGTCACCTTGTCATTTTCCCCACAATCATTAGAACTATCATCATCCCTCAGACTTAGAAAGTGGGATATCTCCTCTGTTATATTTCCCTACTCTACAGATAAAGTCTACATGAGTCACAGTTCCCCAAAGTAAAGCTGCTTCTTTACCTTTCTTCACTTATATACATGACAAACAAGAAAAAAAACTAAGATGTTTAGAACTACATAATAGAGTTAATCCACGGGAAGGAGTGACACCTGTTTTACTCACCCATCTCTCAGTTAGGTTCTGGGAACCTAACTTCTCTTCCTCTAACCATGAACTGGTTCGATTCAGGTAGGAGGAACTCAAGATTAAGATAAATATTCTCCTTTCTATAGCCTTTATGATCTTTTAGTTTAGTTTATTTTTATTTCTTTTATATTTTATCTATTTAAGGATAATAAAGCAGTTAGATTCAGCTAAGGATAAGAAGATAGCCACAAGATCTTACAGGTAAAAGTTCTAAGAAGAGCTACAATATATTTTAAAGCTAGATTTTTCTTCATCTTTTAATTTTAAATTGTGTGTTTTATTATTTTTTACTTACATAAGATTTAACATCTGGTTTTATTTATCATAATCTTTTCTTTGTATCAACATTGTTGGTTATTACCTAGAATATACCCTTGATCTAAAATCATCATCAATTCTCAAACAGTAGGATACCAAACTAATATAGGTAGTTCTGGTTACCTGATGAAAACTAGACAAAGGTCTAGCAGAAGGGTAGTTGCTTAAGAACACGCTGCATTCTCTTAGAACTTTCCAGTGCTTCAGGTCCTTATGTCTAACTGCTCACTGGGATCCATTCTGCACATACTCAAACTCTTCATTTTTTTCCCAATTCATTCTTGATTCTCTATTTTTTATTCACTCAAATGTTAAATTATATGCATTTTTTAATCCTTTCCCCTCAACCTAATGAATTAATTCATATCCATTTTATTTCTGAAATATCACCTTCATTCATTTGCTTATGCCTATTCCATTCCAGTTTTACTGCCACTGATATGGTCTGGTGTCATATCTCTTGCCTTGATTATTGCAGTAGACTCCTCCTCATGGATTCCTTCCATCCAGTCTCCTCTCTTGACCAGTAATCTTCCATGCTATCAGCAGATTTGTCTTTCTCCAGGAAGGTCAGATCACTTTATTTTTTGATCAAAAGAACTTTGATGTCTCATTGCCATCATGATAAAATTCAAATTTCATAGCATGACATTCATTGTTATAATCAGAACTCAATGATCAGTTAAGCATTGAACTGCATTTAATATAACTCTCTTTCTACTATGAACATTTTATAATGATATATTTGCTCTATACTCTTTATCTCTTACTTACTGTAGATGCTGCTGACTTTATCCTTTTGCTATAGTAGTTTTTTACCCCTAAACATGAACTATATATGTCCTTGCCTCTATGGCTTTGCAAAACCTGTTCACTTTGTTTTGAACACTATTCATTCAATTTTTCTATGTGAAAGATTCTTTTTGGCAAAGTTAAAATGACAATTCTTTTTTTGTTCTAAGTTGTAATAAGAATTCTTTTCTCAATATAATTTTAATTGTTTTTACCCTCTTACATTAAATAAACTTAATAATTATTTAAATGGCTGCTAGCTATTCCACTGTATTGATGTAAACTTTGTCAGGTCAGAGACAGGTTATTTTGTCTATCACCCTCTGCTCCATCCCTAAATTTACCGAGATAATCTACATCCCACTGTAAGTATGTCTTCCCACTTTGGAAGTCTTCCCTGAGCACTGATATGTGCTCAGGGAAGCACATATGTTGGGCTTTTAAAAACTGTTACAGTTACATAAATTTCTCTTCAGAGAAATACTAAATACTATACAAAATTAATTGTTTAATGTCTTCATTGTCAGACTCTACATTATCTAATTCATTGCAATATTACCTGTAATCAGCCTAATGTTCAGCACATTATTATAATCAGCTTAATGTTTGGCACATTATAGGAATTCAATAATTATTTATTCAATGAATGAATAAAACTCTGTTTACTTTAAACCTGTGATAAGGCCAAGATTTATGCATTTAAGAAATTTAGCATCCAACGAATGCATATAATGTTATGTAATTGAATTGAATACTGTCAAAAGTCATAAATAGACTAAGCTCTCAATAAATGTTTTTTGCATGAGTGAGGAAGTGAATGAATGAATACAGACAGCCATGCAGTATAACGGAAAGAATAGTAAAGAATTAGAAGGCCCTGGCATGGTTCTACCACTACCTACTGCAGGAATTTGAGCAACTTACCATCTACTTTACCTGAATAATAAATGCTATGTTATTTGTTGATAAAAATGTAGTAATACATAAAAGTAAGGAGTTTCCATGATGCTACAACTCATAGGTTGAAAGGAAATGGTTCTGGAAAATAGCACCTGAAGACTGCTCAGTTCTTCTCTAAAGCTGTGTCAAAGACAGAGGATTGAACTCAGAGGCTGGAATTTCTTACAAGAAGTGAAAATCACCTACAACATCTAACTACTTTCTCCTTCACAAACATGGGATTCTAGTTTTTTTCAACACAAGTATCCTTGTCCTCAAATACTGAAGATTTTAAACTAAAGAACTGAGAAGGTTTTTTTTTTTTTTTCATACTGGAGCTATGAAAATTCCCTGGATATTCCTTAAACTAAGAGTTCATATATATTTTTTAACATAAGAAAAATGAGTCTATATATCAAAGTCCATGAACTCCTAAGAGTTCAATTTAGGAACTCCTTGAAATTTTAGAAAAAGTATTGTGTGTATTTATATTTTTCTGGGGCGGGAAATTAACACAGATTTTAAAAATTAGGTTCTAAAATGCATCAAAAGGCAGAATAAATAACTGATATATAATAAAGTGAAGAAATGTCCAAGAACTTGAAGAAAACAAATATTGAAGGATGAGCTTAACAACAGCAAACCATGTAAAATCCACAGATTTTTCAGAGATATAGAAGAAAAAGTAAGAAAACTTAGTCCTAACTGAGACTATATTGACTCTTAATTTATGCACTCTCCTAACAATCTCTAGGATTTAACTTCATATGCCAAAGGAAACCAAGAAAACCAAATTAGAAAGTTGGTCTTTTGGAATGAAGTTCTCTGAAAATAACAAGCCTGATAGCTAACAGAAAGAGAGAAACAGAGGAAAACAAATAATTTTAAAAAATTAATCTTATAAGCCTCAGCAGACCACAACAATTTCAAACAATGAATTTACAAAAGCATAGCCATTTTATAAGGATTCCACAGAGAATCTTCCAGAACTTCTGTGAATAGATAGATGGTGAGGGAGAGGGAGATTTCCATGACCAGTAACCAAGTGTGAGGAGAACATTTACTGCTCACTGTGTATCTTTATTATATACTTATATTTAAATTATACTTTGGTTATTTCAGAGTTGTTTTACCTAAATATTTCAAAACAATCACTGTAGTGTTGTAGTTGAAAGTTTGAAACTTGTTTTTTTTTAGTTGATGATTTGTTTTTATAATTTTCTCTTTCTTTCGGTATTCTTAAAGGCCCTCTTATGTTCTCATCCATGTCCCTTAGCTTATTTTCTTTTTAATATTTCCTCTCTCTTCATTCCTTGACTATTGTCTCTGGGACATTTCTTCAATCATATCTTTCAACTCTTGTTATTTATCTTATTTTTTTGCATTATCTATTTCGACCACTATATTTTTGAAACTAAAATTTCCTTTCTGTTTATTATTCCTATAGCATGTACAAAATCTCTTCTTTAATCTATTTGAGGAATTTTTTTATTATTTTAAATACTTGACAAATGACTGTGCTCCTTGTGACCTAGTCAAGTTGACACAAAATTAATTGTCAGACACATACACTCCAATCCAAGACAGCCTTCAGTGTCCCCAAGGCTTTTTGTTAGTTTAAATGTTGGTTTCTGATATTTATGCTTCTATCTCTCTTTTCTGATATCTGCAGAAATAATTTTGTTAGAGGAAGCCAGTAGTCCATGCTAATTTTCCATGTGGTCAGGAACCTCCTCTTCAGTTTCCAGGTTATTTATAGCATCGCCAATACTTTTTTCCCTCTATTAAAGAAAATAGCTTCTCTTTCTCAAAAGGAACTTATACTTTTCCATCTCTTTCCCCAGTCTCTATTATATTGTTCATTATACCAATGCATTAAGTTGTATGTGTATATATGTATATGTAAGTATGTATTTATTTCTACTTTATAAGAACCAATAAACATGTTCTTCATAGGTATTCTGTAAATGTTTATTGAATGAACAGATAACTGAGTGAATAATGAGTGGATGAATGAAATGATCTCTGAAAACATACTTTAATGCAGAAATTATGAAACATTATGCAAATGAGAAAAATGCATCTCATTAATTGTGGTAGAAGTTTCTATAGTTGAGTTGTGAAGCATTAAATAGACTTTTTAGTTTTAAAATACAAGATTAAACAATGGGAATTTCTGGGTTTTGTGATCACTTGTTATGTTGCATTAATAGCTCCAAGTAATTCTCATTTATTTTATTTCAATTTTTGTGTTCATGTGTCTGTGTTTCTGTTCAATTTTTAACATGCTTCAACTAGATTTGGCTATTGTCTATATACTGGATACTGGGAAAGATTCTCAGGAAATTATTCTATGAGGTGTTAAGTCCCTAGGTGATTCAAAGAGTCATGTCACCTTAACTGAACAGCTATTCTTTTTCTTTTCCTTCTTCTCCTATTTCCTTTACTGTCTTTCTACTGGTTTTTTAAAAAGTTTTAGTAGGAAAGAGTGGGATTTCTGAATTGTTTTTGGATAATCCAGTTCTCTTTTGAGAATTAGTCAGTATTCTTGACTTCCAATAACTCTTAGAGTAAAATAATTTGACAGAATTATATTTAACCCTACTTGAATAACTTCTGTTATGTGGTTTTCTTATATACAGTGATTGCATTTGATATTAGTTTAATTTAAAAACAATTTTCTTATGAAGTTGAAAGGTATGAAAGTTAGAGGAGAAGTGATATTTTTGTTAGCATGACCTGGCAGGTTTGTATAACTCTTTTATTATTTATTTATTATTATCATTATTTATTTATTTATAGACAGAGAGGAAGGGAAGGAGAAAGAGAAGGAGAGAAACACCAATGTATGGTTGCCTTTCATGTGCCACCTACTAGGGACCTGGCCCACAACCCAGGCATGTGCCCTGACTGGGAATCAAACTGATGACCCTTTGGTTCACAGGCCTGGCCAATGCTCAATGCACTGAGCCACACCAGTCAGGGCTTATTTATTTTCAAATTAATTGAAATCCTCCGTTAAATATATCTAACAAAAGAATGTCGAAAAGAGTGTTGAAAACACTTGTCAAGTGATCTTTTTTTACTTCAACATTCTGAGTATTACTAGATGAGAATTTTCATTCATTCAACATTCAATAAATATCTATTAATCCTTCTTCTCATACTGAGTGCTAGAGGTAGGGTAATAAATAAACAAGGCATATAATCAAATCAGGACTATAATTCTAAAAGTTGTAAAAACAGTTGTAACCCTAGACCTCAAAGAGAAGAAACAAACCACTCAGGCTCAAGTGTGGAAAATTAAAAATTGTACATAATTGTGTTGTTTATTATCTTTTCACAAGATGCAGAAGCAAATGTTGTATTGTACTTAGGAGTTTTGCTACTTCAGATAATATTTTAGGATAGCCTTGAGTTTTCAATAGCTCTTGAGTCATAAGATCTATGTAGAAAAATTTAAAACATAGAACTTATGTGATATCCTCAAAAAAGTTATTTTCATCCTGATATAAATTTATATATGAGTGTGTATGTATATGTACATATGTATAGAGATATGTATATCTCATGATAGAACTGCTTTTAAAAATTGACTCTATAATTTCTTGGCTCCAATAAAATTATTAGAGTTTCCAATTAGTCTTATTGCAAAGATCAACACTATGGAAACTTATCCCCTTCCAACAAGATATTTCTAGTAGAACTAATATTGTATTTTTGAGAGATTTTCAATAAACAAATAATGACAAATAAGGCCAAATTCATCACTAAACATTTACTCAGTTCTTACAGTGTGAAAAGACCACTCCGGTAGATACTGTGAATGATCTAATGGATAAGAAGACAGATGCTATATTCACGTGTTTTATAATCTTGTCAGGCAAGCTATGAGATGCGATGTGCCACATTCAGAGGAAGATTCCAGAAAGAATTGATCAAGGACATGGAGTAAGTTTTCTTTAAAGGAAAGATACTCTTCACACTCATTGAGAGAAGACATGTCACTCATGTCTTTCTAACTCCATATTGCACAGAGCAATGCTTCGCAATCAATAGAAACTAAGGAAGTATATCCTAATTAAACCCGCACTGGTAAAACAGTATAAGAAGGAATTCCAGGGAAAATACTGGGTTGGCCAAAAAGTTCGTTTGTGTTTTTATATTAGATGGCTCTAGCAGGCCTTATTTGTATTTAACTTTATTCAAAATCAGTTTTGTCAGATTGTATTGTGACAGCTGTCATGTCAGAATACATTAAAAAACATGAAAATTAGTGAATTTTTGTGTAGTCATTTTAATATTGAAGATGGAAGAAAAATAAGTGACATTTTCCGCATATTATGCTTTATTATTTCAGGAAAGGTAAAACTGCAACTGAGATTCAAACAAAGATTTGTGAAGTGTATGAAGAAGGTGCTGTGACTGATCAAATGTGTCAAAGTGGTTTGCAAAGTTTTGTGCTGGAGATTTCTCACTGCATGGTGCTCCACAGTCAGGTAGACCAGTTGAAGTTGATAGCAATCGAATTGAGACATTAATTGAGATCAATCAACATTATATCATGCAGGAGATAGCCAACATACTCAAAATATCCAAATTAATAAAGTTACTGGCGAAAATAAAAAACATTTCTTTTATTTTATGTAAAAAAAAACTGAACAGCCTTTTTGGCCAACTCAATAATTATAATAAGAATTACAATAATTGTTATTACAGCTAACGTTTATTAGGTACTGCTCTAACTGTTGAAATGTATTGACTCATTTAATTTTCACAACAATTCTATTGAAATAATTGCCATCATTGTAACTATGTTGTGCTAAAGAGAAAACTGAGGCATAAAATTTAAACATTTGTTCAAGGTCATAGAGCTAGTTAGTGGTTGACCCAGGACTTAATCCCAGGAAGTCTGAGTCCAACACCTGTGCTCTTAGCCACTACACAAAAATGTTTTCAAATCCCTTAAAGTAATATGAATGATATGATATGATTACTGCCTTCAAAGAGCCCAAAGTCTATTGGAGAAAGTTATATAAGTTTGGGACATTTGAAAAAATAAATAGTTCCCCAGCTGGTGTGGTTCAGTGGACTGAGCACCGGCATGCGAACCAAAGGGTTGCCAGCTCTGTTCCCAGTCAGGGCACATGCCTAGGTTGCAGGCAAGGTTCCCCAGTGTGGGGTATGTGAGAGGCAACCACACATTGATGTTTCTTTCCCTCTCTTCCTCCCTTCCCCTCTGTCTAAAACTAAATAAAAAATCTTTAAAAAATAATGATAAATACACTAAAATTAAAACTGTTGCAAGGACATAAATGAGTTGATTAGAGAAAGAAGAGATTTACTGAAGCCTGGAGTATTCCTGGAAGACCTCCTGAAGAAAGAGAAACTTAGATTAGTCCTAGGAAGATGAGTAAGATTAGACTGTTTGAAAGAAAGGTGTGGAGCATGTCCCAGAGAGAAAACATGTTCTGAATCAAAGTAGGGTACATCTAAGAAACAAAAGACTAGGCTCTGGGAAAAAACACACACCAGATTATATAGAATGATGATTCTGTGTGTGAGTGTGGTGGGTAATGGTCAGAAAATTCTGTTTGAAACATGTAGTAGAGGAACCTGAGGGACAGGCTAACACTTTGTCTTTCCTTGATCTTTCAGATCTGGTGACACTTGAATCCTTGGCAGAACAAGACTCTGTGCCCAGCCTAGGATTCAGTGGCTTCCAGAAAGTGTTCCTGGAATAAACCCCGATGCTCTACAGTGTTATCCTCTCCGTGGACAGCTGAGACAAGTTGGATTTCAAATTCTTGATACCCTAGATATAGCTTCGTCTTCCTCGGCCATCCACAAAGCCAAGCCACTTTTCTTTTCTCCTTGTCCAGGGCATTTAGCACAATCACTTCCAAAAGTTCAGACATTTTCAAAAGAGAAGAGAGGCACCTTTTTTTTGCAAACAGGCTCCTAGGCAAGAGATCACAAAGTAGGTAAGAATAAGCAAAAATGTGCCCCTCACAGATTTATTTATCCATGAGTTTTATTGAAAGGTCACTTGGTGGTGGTTTGTCAATAAAAAGTAAAAACTGTAGATGAAATATTCTATTTTTCTGAGCATCTTTCCTATTGGACCCAGCTTGTCCTCACAGGGTTCACATTGTTTTAAAACTATTTGGCATGCCTGAGGTTACCTCTGTTGTACAAAAAATTTAAAGGCTTTTGCCTGCTCTTCAAAGACAATATTATGCTAAATATAGTGCAGTGCTCCATACCTTGTATAATCAACTACGTGGCACAAACCTGGAGATGTCCTCAACAGAAATATGGCAAGAAAAGTACATTGCCTGCTTTAGTCATACCTGCCATTTCCCTTATGGAATTTCACTGAAGTGGCTGGACATCTGCATTCCACATCCTGGCCGGCATTAATGTGATTTTTCTATAAAAGGAAAGGAGGACAAAGGAAAAAGCAAAATGTGCTCCACAATGAAAAATGTGATCCTCAGCCCGGGATAAAATTACATTGACAGTGGTGGTGGGGGGGTTACTTTCCTCCTTCGAAGAACAATGTTTCATGTTTGAACCAGACTCTCTGTTGATGAGACTCATAACTTGGCAGATAAATCAGGTTCTAATTTAAGAAGTTGCTTAGCAGGGTAGTTTTAGGGGTTAACAGATGAATAGAGGTTACAACATGCCTTGTCTGTCTGTCCTATTTTGCTGGGCAGAGATAATATGACCTATTCCTCATAGAACCACATACACAGAAATTTAAATTCTATCGTAATTATTCACTATAAATACTGTGACATTTTAAGATCTGGAAAACGTTTAAATCTTGTCCAGTGTCTGCTTCTTTTCCCTCTTTATGTTGATTTCTACATCTCTTCCTATTTATCTCTTTTGTGCATCATACATATTTCACCATGAACTAGATTCTGCAGGTGAAAGGCCACAACTAACTGTTTGCATGCCTTATCTCTGCCCTAGAGAGTGGGAGCTCACAAATGGGCCAGCTGCACCTACTGTACATAAAACAGCAACATCACTTTGATCTCTCCCTTAATGTGCTGGGTTTAGATTACTTTGTGAGCAGAAGGGGTGAAAGGTGGCAGGATACTATTTTAACTAACTACTGGGGGCAGTATTTATTCATGGTGCAGGTTTTTAATGGGAAAGATGGAACATGAAAGCCTGTCAAATGCACTGCTCAAAGAATTTGACAACACAGAATACTTTTAAAGATGAAAGGTGGGGAAGCTCCAACTTCTCTGTGTATCATAAATTGTATGGAAAAAGTAAGATGTGAAAACGCCAGATAGGAAACTATTCCATTATGATTGCATGAAACCCTGCCACAAAACCAGAGGATAGCTTGAGAGTTGCATTTGCCAGATACAAAGATCATGGTGAACATTACAAATACACACTTTGAGAAAGATGCTCATTGCTTTTATAATTAATGTAACATCATTTTTATCAAGAACTAGGTATTTTAGGAAGTGCCTACTCCAACATGGTAACAAGGTGGAAACCCAGAAGGAAATACACAAAGATAATATTGCCCAGCATCAGCAGACTGACTTTGTCTGTACCTCCAATCAGACTCTCTCACTCATTCTGTTTAATTCAGGAAGAGCTTGAAAATTCTGCCTTTGATGAGACCCTTGTCTCTCCTTTCTTGGCTCACTACAGCCTTGCTCTAAAACTGATATTCAACCTTCCTATCCCCCAAATTTGTGGTAGTTGATATGCTCCTGTCAGTTACAGTGGTTCCCCATGGCAGTTTCTTAAAGTGAAGGGGTGCAAGGTACAGGAGGCGCATCAGACTCTGGAGTAACATGTATGTTAAGCTCCAATATGATTTTGATATGTTTGTTCTTTTCTAACCCATGCGCCGGAATCATTAATGTTAAATTGTTTAGCCCTTTGTAATCTGGCTACAATCTATTTCATTAATTATATCAGCAATTATGAACCCCACTTCTATCTTCTGAAGCTTATCTTTTTATATATTATTCCAACTATCTGGAATATCAAATTCTACCTACCATATTTCCTCTCTACTCAGCACATTTCTTTTCTATTTGAAAGCCCAGGCTCTAAATTGGTTGTTGAGGAAAGACTTCTCCATCAGCCCCCAAAAGACTTAGTTGTTCTTGTCCTAGATATTTCCACAGCAACGTGATAATGACTCTGATAGTGAATTTATGGCATGATATTCTAATTTGTCTGTTTAAAAAGCTGTCTTTCCAACTTTACCACCAGTCTGTGGGCTAGGATGTTTATTCATCTTTGTAAGTACCAACTTCGAATATAGTGGGAAAATATCATAAGTGATGAATAACTGGTGGTTTGTATATGTGTGTACTTTTTATTTTTTGAGAAATTATAGATGTGTGTATATAAAGAGCTATGTGTGCAAGCCTCAAGTGTAGAGCTCAATAATTTTTACATTTATATACCTGCATATAACCCCTACTCAGAAGAAGGCATACAGTTCCACCATCCCAGAAGGTTCTCTCAAGCCCCTACCTATTCAACACCTTCTCCCATCACTGGAGGGAACTTCTATTTTAACTTTTCTATTATAAATTATTTTACTGTACTTGAACTGTGTATGGACTCTACAAATGTAATCAGTATTTCCTGTTTGTGTCTGACTCCTTTCATTCGCCATACTTTTTGAGATTCATACATGAATTACATGTTTATTCTTTTGTATTATGGTGTAGAATGCCATTGCATAAATATGTTTTAACTTATTTATCCATTCTTTTCTTCATAAGCATATGGATTTGTTATAGTTTTTTAATTCTTATGAATAAAGTATTAACATTTTTGTATCTATTACTTTTGTCAACATTTATATTACTTTTTTAATATATACATAGGCATTAGATTGTGGGCCAAAGGTTCGGTACAGGGTTAGCTCTTAACTGTACTTTTACTTCCTACAAATGGCTGGGTTAATTTATACACTCAAAAGTGAAATATGAGGATATGAGTTTCATATCCTTGCCAACAATATTGTCATTGATTTTATTTTTATTTTATTTATTAATTTTTATTGTTTTTTTCCATTACCATTTGTCCCCCTTATACTTTAATTCTGCCTCTCCCCACAGTCAACACCCCATTGTCTGGGTCAGTCATTGAGTTTAGACATTCTGGTGGTTCTATGGTGGGATGTCTTTATAGATTGAATTTATATTTCCTTAATGAGTCATAATGTTGTGCAAATTTTTATATACTATTGGCCATTTGAATATAATCTTTTGCAAACCATCTCTTCATTTTTTTTACACATTTTTTATTGGGTGGTTTGGCTTTTTTCCTATTGATTTATTAGAGTTTCTATATATGTGGATACAATTACTTTGTCAGATATATTGCAAATATATTTTCTCAGATGTGGTTTGCCTTCCTTTTGATGAACAGATGTTATTGAGTCCAACTTGTCATTTTTCTTTTATTTATTAGTTCTTTTTATGTCCTTTCAAGAAATCTTTTTTCACCCAAGTTCTTGGCAATATTGTTCTGTGTTTGTCTAGAAATTCGATTGTTTAACTTTTAACTTTATGTTTATTTTTCATATCTAATTTATTTTTCTTTATGGTGTGTGGAAAGGTTTGGGTTTGTTTATATCCCATGGCAACATGCAATTGTTCCAGAAGCATTTATTGGAAAGACCACCTTTATGCCCACTAACTTGTATTGCCAACTTTGTCATAGATGGGATAACCATGTATGTTTAGGCTTACTTTCAGATGTCTATGACTTACCATTGGTAGATTTATCTTAATTACTGTATTTTGAAATCTGGTACAGTTAGTCCTGTAACTTTGTACTTTATTAAGGCTATCTTGAATATTCTAGGTCCCTAATTTTTTATATAAGTTTGGAATAATGTTCAACAAATAGATTTTAATTTTGGTAAAAACACTTTAAAATATTCAAAGCTACTTAGATTTTCTATTTCTTCCTGTGTTGGTTTGTTAACTGGGCATATTTCAAGATTTTTTTCTTTTTCATTGTTTTTTAACTTTAGTGAATATAAGTTTCTTTGAACATCACTTTATTACCTTTTCAATGTCTTTAAAATATATAGTTATGTTCCCTTTTTCACTTTGGATAGTGGTAATTTAGATTTCTAATTCTCTCTTTTTTTGGAAGAGTGAAGTCCATCTTACTAGTATTTTACAAATTTCATTAATCTTTTCCAAGTACCAACTTTTGGCTTTGTTGATTGTCTCTTATATGCTCAATTCTGCTCTCACTGTAAATATATTCTTCCTTCTACTTCCTTTGAGCTTAGTTTACTGTTTTTTTCCTACTCTCTGAGATAGAAGCTTAAATTATTGATTTTAGGCCATGCTTCTTTTCTAAAACATGCTCACAAAACTATAAAATTCTTGCTAAGCCTACTTTAGCTGAATCCCATAAATTTTGACATATATTTTTATTATCATTTAGCTCAAAACACTTTCTAATTTCTCTTGTGATTTATTCTGTGAATCAAGGCTTATTTAGAAGTGTGTTGCTTAATTTCTAAATATTTATAGATTTTCTAGTCATTTATCTGTTATTCAGCTTTAATTTAATACTTCAATGATCAGAATATGATTTAAATCCTTAGAAATTTGTCAAGGCTTATTTTAAGAACAGAATCTGGCCTATTTTGGTAAATGTGTTATGTGAACTGGAGAAGAATATTCATTTTGCTGTGCTGCATATAATGCTCTACATATGTTAATTAGATGAATTTGGTTTGTCCATTCTTCAAATCTTCTTATTCTTACTGATTTCTTTTTTGAGGTTTGGGCAATTAATTTAAAAAAATGTCTTTATTTTTCAGAGCAGATTTAGTTTTGGAGCAAAACCGAGTAGCAAATACAGGTCTCCCTTATGCCCTCTTTCTCCTCCTCTGTGGATCTCCCACACCAGAGCAGTCCATTTGTTGAAACTGATGCACCTACATCAACACATCATTCACATCCAAAGTCCATAGTTTACATTAGGGGTCACTCACTGTTGTACACCTTATGGGTTTGTACAAGTGTGTAATGCCATCTATCCACCATTACAGTGTCATGTAATGTAGTTACACTGGCCTAAGTATCCTCCGTGCTTCCCCTATTCATTCCTCCCTCTTCCCTAGCCCCTGGTAACCACTGTTCTTATTGTCTCCGTAGTTTTGCTTTTTCAAAACATTATATAGTAAGAGTCATATAGTATGTAGTCTTTCCAGAATGAATGACTTCTTTTACTTATCAATACGTATTTAAATTTCCTCCATGTCTTTTTGTTGCTTGATAGCTCCTTTATTTTTAGTACTAAATAATATTCCGTTGTTTGGACCTCACAGTTTACTATTTATTCACCTGCTGAAGGATGTCTTGATTTCTTCCAAATTCAAGCAATTATAAATCAAGTTGTTATAAACATCCATAACATGTGAAGTTCTGTGTGGATGTAAGTTTTCAACTCCTTTTGGGTAAATACCAAGAAGCACAATTGCTTTGGTAATGGTGTTAGTATGTTTTTGTACTACAGCCTGGATTTCTGCTTCAGGCTCCATTCAGGGCTGTTAGCTCACCCTGTCACTAACTACATGGGCCAGAAAAGTAGTCTCAGGTATAAAATGCGTATTGCCTTCAGAATCCAAAGAGGCCTAGTAGGTGTTGTGTTTCCTTCTTTGTAGTGGGAGATGTAAGGTAGAATGCATAGTCTGCTTTGGTGAGTCTGTCCTGGAGTGTGCCCTATCACCGGGCACCAGATACTTTGCTAAATGGGCAGCTTCCTGAATTTCCAGAGGTTTCATAGAAATCTTCTGGAGCTCATATGTTTCACTAAATTCTCCAGGATTCTGGCTATCTCTTATTTGATCTTGCCTTATAAGAATGATGTTATTGATGTATAGGTCAATGTAATGTTCAGTGTGAAATCCAGATTTCTTTCCATTCATGAGTGAGGGTAATAGAAATTAAAAAGTGTTTGAGTAAAACGGAACATATATCATTGTCCAATCTATGTAAATGAAAAATGTTGGGTCCTTTCTCTGGATAGGGGTAGAAAAAACCTCTTTCACTAAACCAATGCTCCCATACCATACCTGAGCTCATATAAATCTGTCCTAACAAAGATGCAATGCTAACATGACAGCTGTGACTGAGGATGCTATTTGTGTGGGTCTGTGGTAGCCTGAAGTTTGGGCAAGGACCAGTTATCATGGGAACTACCACCTATGCACTTCTAAAATCTTTAAAGATCCCACTGATATCCATCATATCCTGAGAAATATGATATTAGCACCAACTTACTAACTTGGCAGGAGTGTTAGGTTCAGGTTTTCTACTTGGCCTTTCCCAACATGATAGTGTTTACCTCATAACCCAAGGTATGACTATGGAAGTGACTCTAACTGCCAAGTATGTCAAGTCCATTATATGTCTAGGTTCAGGGGAAAGTGGTCCGCACATCCACTTAAGCCA
The DNA here is from genome assembly GCA_004027735.1 of Carollia perspicillata. Classification (NCBI taxonomy): domain Eukaryota; kingdom Metazoa; phylum Chordata; class Mammalia; order Chiroptera; family Phyllostomidae; genus Carollia; species Carollia perspicillata. The sequence goes on along the minus strand of PVKM010000939.1, from coordinate 35,671 downwards.
ATCTGACTAGAACTCCATGTCTTTTCTAACCTTCATGTGATTCCATGCTAACTTTGATGCTTTGGCTTTCTGAGTATCAATGTCAATGCAGAGCCTGTGTACAAAAGACCGACAGAAATGCCTGGTGAGTCCTTGTTCCCCAGTTTCCAATTGCCCAAATAAATAACTGTAGGTCCTATTGAGGAATGACTATGGAAATTATTACAATATAAACTTGTCAAGGTATTGCAAGCCTTTTTTCAGACATAGTCATGTTTTCAGTTAACAGATTTGGGATCTGAAACTTCACATAGAGCTGGACAAGCGGCCTTGAGTTTTGTTTTGTCTTGTTGTATTGAGGTGGTCATCCTTGGCTTCCTGTTTATCCATTCCTGCTGTTTAAAAAAATTACATGTAGGGGGCGTGGACTGGGATGGGAGTAAAAGACAGAAAACTGTACTTGAATAACAATTAAAATAAAAATTTTAAAAATTACATGTATTAAGCAGTACCCTTATTGGCTACCTATCTATTTGTCTCTAGAGATGTTATGTTCTATTGTCTATATCCACAATTCTCTGAAAGTCATCTCCCCTTGCTTACCGCTCCAACTTTGACAGTCCTTATGAAAATTGAAACTTGGTTAAGTGCTACCACTTATCCTTTATTGCTTCCAGAACCTTATCATTTACAAACCAAGCTCTGTGATTGATTTTCCTAGTATCTACCATGGCCAAGGAGCAGAGCCACCACTGAACTTATTATTGATTCTGCATTCCTCTCACTAGTGCATTCCTGATTGCCTTGTTGCATGGTGTATCCCTTGTAATATGATTCTCTGGTGGGTCTTCTGGCTGTACATGATATGTGCACTCTACCATGCCCCTTTCCTGAGCCTTTTTATCCCTCTACCCATTGTTAGTCATGACAATTCAAGCATTGCAGTTTCACTCAGATGGGCCATTACTTTCTCTAGACTTCTAAAAGTCAGCATAGCAACAAATTTGCACCATCATTTGGAGACCTTACCAAGTATAAAATTTATATCCTGAAAGAATGCCTCTAAATAAATAAACAATCCATTTTTTATCTAGTTTTATGGCTTGCCCTCTTGATCAAAGAACCCTCAAAATCTAGTTGCCCACACATGCTAGCTAATTGTTGAAACTCTTTTGGGGTATAGTCTCTTTCCTCACTAATCAAGCCTAATATGTTCTTGACTTGTTCCTGAATATATTAGGAAGGGAATCCTGAGGGTCACCCTGTAGACTTGGGAAACACAGGACTCCTTTAAAAAGGCTGACTCTGAAGGACCTGAAGATTCAGAGGAGTTTGAGGAGCCCAAATCTTTGGATGACCCATGCAGGTGATCCATCATATGTCAAGGACCAAAGGTTTCTCAGCAAGGATTCTAATCTTGGCATAAGAGAATAAACTTGGTTAAGTATTCTGTACTCTTTCCCAGCAGCTGCTCTCAGCCAGGACTCCTGGAAACCTATACATGATCAACAGGCCCTGGAAATGTCCAAGATCCTGATGGGTGATTATGGTGCTCACCCATGGGCCTTTCTTTTCTTATCAGGGGTTGTAGCTTTGCCTCAGTTGCTTTCCAATGCCTACAAACACTTCCCTTATATAGTGTTCCAGATTTTTAGTTGTTAATGGTGGGAATTTAATTTCAAACTAGTTACTCTATCATGACCAAAACCAGAAGTCTCTTAAATAATTACAAAATAAAAGTATTTATTAATTTTGAGGGAATTCTGGTATATCCTGATGTAAATGTTGAGAAGGTATTGGGAGTAATCTATATTACTGGTGGTTAAGAGAAGCTATAATAGATGTTGAGATTTTCAAGGAAGTTTATACAAGGGCCAAAGAGAGCAGAAATTTAAAAATAAAAAAATTAGGGAACAACAATATTTCAAGGATAGTAGATAAGAGAATTCAGTAAAGACTGAAAAAAGATAGATTTTATTTAAACACACTGTGTTGTGCTTCAAATGAGTTAACAAATACTTACTGAAGTTCTTCTATAATTTGTATAATTAAAAAGGGAGGGATTGTATACATTTTTGGGTGAGTCAAGAATTAGGATTCAATGGGGAAGAATTTCTAAGAACAAAAGTTTTGAAGACTAATTGGATTAAATCCTTATGAAATGTGACAGATGTGAGGAATAGGGTTAATTCAGCCATCATCTGAGCATGGTCATGATTAAGACTTTGCCACTGTGGTGTGAATAAGAAAAATCAATCCAAAAAGTGTCAGGGTGGAAATAAATAGCAATGGCTCCAGAAATTTTATGTTATTGGAGATTTGGGGCAACAATGCAATGCAGTCAGGAGACTTGCCTGGAAGCTACATTTCCCTAGCAGATACACAACTAACATTTAAAACCTGTGTTATGAATCAGTAAAAATGATATTGGGTTGATGATTTCAAGCACATGTATTTATTTATGTCCTTGTTATTTAAATAATTATAATAAATATTTAACTTGGGATGGCTTGGTTGACTACTGAAGACTTTGGAAGACCTATAGTTCTAACTCCAGGCCAAGCTATCCTGATTCTTGCTAATGAAATACATTAAGATGATGATAGAAAAACAAAGTAGGAGATTATAAGTGAAAGAGGGAAGTAGAAAACATTACTGGACTGAAAACATTACTGGACATTGGACTGAAAGGCAGAAATTTACTTTAAATTAGATCTCACTTGTAAGTGAGTTAAGGGAAGATTAGAGTTTAAAAGTCAAGCTAACAATGATTGAAATAGCCCATAGAAATATTGGTAATTTTAAACCTAGTAGATAGGGAGAATAATAATGCTATGAAGTTCATGTTGAAGCCTATGTAAGTCTAATTCTTTTTTTAAAAAATATTTTATTTATTTATTTTTAGACAGAGAAGAAGGGAGGGAGAAAGAGATGGAAACATCAATGTGTGGTTGCCCCTATTGGGGAACCTGGCCTGCAACCCAGGCATGTGCCCTGACTAGAAATTGAAACAGAGACCGTTTGGTTTGCAGGCTGGCACTCAATCCACTGAGCTACACAAGCCAGGGCTCTAAGTCTAGTTCTTAAGGTGAGTGTATGATAGTAAATATCCAGTTGCCCATAGTCTGTAGTTAGTAAAAGGCACATAAAAGGATGAAGAAAGATTTGCAGCCATCTTTCTGTCTGTGACATGGTAAACAGTACTCCATGATGGAACTGTGCATCAAAATACGATGGCAATAAGCAAGATAAACCACGTTGTGATACCAATAGGGGGCTCTGTGGTTTTGCAATAGAGGTGTAGTCATTCATTTAAATACCACCCCCACCCCAGTGAATCGTATAGTTTTCCGAATTGATAAGCAACTGAGTCTTTCTATTCATCCCTCTATCCCTCCATTCTTCCATTGTTCCTTTGGTGTCTTTCACCTGCATTCTTCATTACCAAACAGTGAAAATAGTCAGAAATCAAATAGCTCCATTGTTTTCTCTCCCCCTCATTGGAATTGTGGGAACTCTTATTGAGTGGTGAGGGTTAGGGTAATGAAACTTGGAAAAATGCCATCCTAGGATCCCTCTGTGCTACCAATATGCAAATAATTTAATACTAATGCAGTCAAGAGTTCCCTGAGTAAAGACTCTCCATTTTCATCACCGTTGGTAAGTGCCAAGAGGGACAGATGAGAATAAGTTATAGCCACACTGTGACATGCAATAAATCTTCCAAAAGAGGTTTACACGTACTCAGCTCTTTGGCTTTTATCCTGTGTACAACACTTCTGTTTGCTTTGCATCTAAGCAACAGAAAGTAATCAGCCTCTAAGAACTTAATTACTGGTTGCATGGACAACCCTTAGGGTGTGTGTGTCCAGTCACTTGGGCCTCCTTCTACGTCTCTCATCACACGAAGCAATGTGCTTCCCCCAGCGCCAGCCTCTCTGGAAAGCATGGTAGTTCATTTCTTCTTCACGGGGAAGACAAAGGGCTGCTGAAACAACAGAATACACGAAAATGGGCCTTCCTTGGGAAAATGAGCTGCTCATAGCTCTTGATGACTGAAACAAAAGAAGAGTCTTAGGGCTAGAAATCACTCAAGAACAGAGCCTTGATAACAGTCAGCAGCTGAGAGGTAGAAAGTGCAAGAAATTCTAGGGCGAGGAATGAGAAAATACTGTAACAGGCTTGCAAAATCCAACTCAGAATCACACCAGTATATTAATGAGACAAGTTTAAACCAGTCACACTCCCACCTCTTAACCAAACTGTTAACACAATTTAACACACTTTCAAAGGGGCACCCCTATGATGTGCTAATGAAGTCACTTTCTTCCCAGCATGAGTCCATGGGCTTTTCCCTCTTAGGAGAGCACTCTTTGATCAGGCATACAAAATACTCAAATATCTTGTCAATCCTGGGAGGCTGTTAGTATGCTTTTTAAATATATCTATAGGAAAACTGAGGCACGAAGAGCCACAGTTAAAGTTTAAAGGTAGTACAATTATTTGAGTTTGGATTGATTTTCTGCCCCACTTTTTATCTACTACTATTTAAATAAGGTGAAATTAATAAATGCTGTTCAGCAACTATATCTTAAGTTTACAAAAAAATCTGACAGAGTAACAATAGCTGTGAAATGCCCTGTAATTCTTAAACACTGAACAAATGTATGAAGCATTTATTACATTTCAGTTTTAAAAATTACATTATAAATTGTTTGTAAGACTTTGGAACATTAAAAAAAAACTAGAAACAAAGGATACATTTCAGAAACCAATGGCCACATTAAAGCAACCAAACAATTTAATGTAATTTAATTATTTTCAAAATAACTTCAAGAATAAAGCAATCTCTTTAAAAGGCATTGTTATACCCAGGTAGTTCCAGAAGGAGAAGCTGTGTTCTTTTAGCCTAGGACAATGGTATGTACAAGGATGATTATTTTTCTAGTCATTAAACTGTACAGATACAAAAGTACACAAAATGTGCTCATATATGATTATATATTTTGAAAGAAAAGAATTTTCAAAGAGTTGTTTTATATCTCTCTCTATCTCTCTCTCTCTCTCTCTATATATATATATATATCTTAAAATGAATTAAGTAGAGACAATGAATTTAGCATTCTTAAAATTTTCTTGCAAGATTTTATAGAAAAACTGCCCATTATTCTATTTGATGAAAACAAAAAGAGAAGCCATAAAAAGCATAAGGGTCTTTTTAACTTAACTACATAATATACAGGTCACTACCTATAATTTTTTATGAGCATCTAGATTTTGGTATAGAAGATTTTAAAATTTGTTATTCCTCTTACAAAACTTGGTGATTATCTGACAATGATTCATGGAATATTATTGCATATCTGACTTTGGTAGTTACCCATTACACTATGTTAACATATTTCAATAAGTAATCAATTTGGTTTCCAGTATGCTGATTTAATTCAGGTTTCATTATTCGCCTAGTATTTATTTTTTGGGCATGTTGTCCATCTTAGTCTAAGACTGCCCTTTTTGCATTAGCCATTTTAGGATAAAATACTTAATAAGATTTGCATTTAAAAAATGAACTAGAGGAACTGGACCCCCTCCAGCCAGAACAAGTAATTATGCCATTTGTATTGCAAAGCAGGAGTGGCTATAAAGCAATGGTATACTTTTTTAAAGATTGATGACCTTAAGCAGTATTATATTACACATAAAATGGCAGGTCTGACAGAGGAACTAAACGTGGGCAGTGTATAAAGTCCTGAGAACTGTAGAGAATCAAAGTCTTACTTTGCCTTTTGGAGAGATACTCAATTACAAGTGATTATTTGCAGTTTTTATCTATATTTTCTGTTATATCTCTGTGTCATAGAGTGGTATTTCCCTGAAAAAGCCCCACTATGTTTATGCAGATAGCAAGAATGTCAGGTCATATGCCAGTTAATGCTCTTAAATTCACATCCTAGCATTCACAGGTCCAAGTTAGACTGTGTCTAAACAAAATCAAACCTGTGCGGTTGCCTTATGATCACTTAGGAAGTACCCAAGCTGCCAAACTGAAACATCCCATTGTTGACATTGGCTGTGAACACTGGCAGTGCTAGGAATGGAACTACCACAGCTGAGAAGAATAAAACAGAGAGCCTACACTGAATGCTGGACACTCCACACCTGCTCCAAGTGCTGTGTTAAGTACCACATTATCTTATTAACCCTCACAACAGCCGTGCAAGGTTGGTATTATCATTAGTACAGACAAGGAGTCTGTGCTTACAGAGGTTACATAATGAGCCCAGGGCCACCAGCGGTTAGAGCAGTGGGACTGGGATTTTAGTCCAAGTGTAGTTTAACTGCAGAGCTGATATTCTTAATCACTTCTGTAAATTTATATAAACTAAAAAAAAATCTTCTTAAAGTATTTTTCTGATAGGTGCATTAGTGACTATGTTCCAGTGAATGTCAGGACATTAACATTTTCTGGCTCTAAACTGAGATCTTTTCGATGAGAAGTGGTCCCCAGTTTTACGGAGAAAGGTTTTACAAGAGAGGCCTAAATGATCAATTATGGTCTTTCACTAGGACAAAAGATTACATCCCGGGATATTTTGTAGGCTTTGGTCAACTTGATAGTTCTTAAATTTGGTCAACTTGATAGTTCTCTAAACTGTCCCTTCTCAGGGCTTGCATCCTCATGAAAGGAAACAGAAAGAAATGCAAGGCAAATGAGAAAGGCAGTCTCATAAGAAATTCAAAATTCCACAGAAGCAACTTGGCTGTGTGACATGAACCAAGAATGCTGACAGGGAAGCTTCTGCTCTTCTCTGGTGCTCAGGAAACCCATTTAGGGGGTTGCTCAAAACTGAGAGAGGCAATTTACAGATAGCAACATCCTCTTAGACTTCAAAGAGAAGAAAATATATTTAAAAACTTCCCTGATATAAAAAGCTGTTATAATTTTGAAGCTTTTCCTCAAAACATATTCTTCTCAATTTGAAACTCCAATGTTCAATAATTAAATTAATGTTTAATTGTTCAATATTTCAATCAACAGTCTACTTGAAAGAAATCATAAACTGTTCTGGTAGTGTACTTTGTATTATTTATACACACATACAAATACATATATATGAATATATATTGGGTTGGCCAAAAAATCCTTTAAATTTTTTCCATAAAATAAAAGGCACATTTCTTCGTTTTCACCAATAACTTTGTTATTGGGATATTTTGAGTATGAAGGCTATCTCCTGCATGGTATAATGTTGATCGTCTCTATTAATGTCTCAATTTGATTGCTACCAACTTCAACTGGTCTACCTAACTGTGGAGCATTATCCAGAGAGAAATCTCCAGCATGGAACTTCACGAACCACTTTTGACATGTTCAATCAGTCACAGCACCTTCTCCATACACTGCACAAATCTCTTTTTGTTTGTTTCAGTTGAGTTTTTACCTTCCTTGAAGTAATAAATCATAATATGTTGAAAATGTTTCGTATTATTTTCCCTCTTCAATATTATGGCTACACAAAAATTCATCAAATGTTTAGAGAGACGGGAAGGGAGTGAGAAGGAGAGGGAGAGAAACATCAATGTGTTGCCTCTCGAGTGCCGACTACTGGGGACCTGGCCTGCAACCCAGGTATGTGCCCTGACTGGGAATGGAACCAGCAACCCTTTGGTCTGCAGTCAGGTGCTCAATCCACTGAGCCACTCCAGCCAGGAGAAATTGTTAAATAAGATTTTAAACTTAAGACTGTAAATTTCATATATTTTGCTGTGGAAAATTCTGAAAGCTTCACAAGAAAAATACATTAAACAATTAAATCACAATATTTTAATCTCTCTCTAATTCTTCTCTTTCCAATGACCCTTAGATAACAAGGGCATTGAACAAAGCACTCTACTTCACTCTCTCAGCTGGTCCTCACTGTAATCCCCCAAAATAGGTGCAATTATTCTCATTGTAAAAATGAGGTAAGAGAAAGAAATGAGTTGACCAAAGTCAGGCAGATAATAAATTACATAGCTAGGAATCAGACAGACATTCAACCCCAAGTCTTTTCTTTTTCAACTATGACTAAACCATCTCACCTATTTGAGTTTTGGTATCCTAAATTAACCTGTAAAGATGTAGAGGATGATGAGATCGGGGATAAATCATTTTAGACATAATTTTCCTATCAGAAAAAATGACCACCATATCAGTAAAAGTATGCCTTAGGTAAGAAGGTATAAGGATAAATTTAAGGCATCAAAATTGAATCACTGATAAAACTTGTAGTTAATGTAAAAAATTAGCCAATAAATTTGAATAGACAAAGAGGAAAGAGTTGGGAGATTTGAAGAGAACCAGGAAAAGATGGTTTCACATGTCACACATTAGGAAGAATGTGGAGGAAGAGAGTTTATTTGACTAAATTCCACACTAGGACAAATCTCATTCACATTTGTATCATCAGTGCCTGGTCTACAGTAAATGATTAATAAGTATGTATAAATATGTTGGAATGAAAACTTTGATATTGGCTGAGGAAGGCATTTTTCACAACATTTTGAGGACAAGAATTGGATTTAAGTGTATCAAATAAACATAGTCCCACATTATTCTCTCCTACTGGTTTGAAACATTAATCTGTACAAAGGAGAATATAAGCCAACATTAATTGAGCACACATTATGATTCAGGAACATTTAAAATTTTTTTCAATTACAGTTTACAGTCAATATTATTTTGTATTAGGTTGATGTGGCAGCATAGTAGTTAGACAATCATATACTTTACAGAGTGATCCCCCCAATATTTCCAGTACCCACCTGGCACCACACATAGTTATTACAGTATTATTGACTATATTCCCTATGCTGTGTTTTACATTCCTATTACTATTGTATAACTACCAATCTGTGCTTCTCAATGCCTTCACCTTTTCGCTTATCCTCCAACCCCCGCCCCCCCCCCCGGCTCTGATGACCACAATCTGTTGTCTGTATCTATAAGTCTGTTTCTATTTTGTTTTTCCATTTCTTTTGTTCTTCACTTCCACATGTAAGTGAAATAATATGGTGTTTGTTTTCCTCTGACTGACTTTCACTTAGCATAATGCCTTCTGGTTTGATACATACTGCTGCAAATGGTAGTTTTTAGTTTTTCATGGCTAATATTCCATTGTGTGTGTATATGCATATATATATATATATATATATATATATATATATATCTCACCACATTTTTATCCATTTGTCTATTGATATGCACTTGGGTTGCTTCAGTATCTTGGCTTATTGTAAATAATGATGCAATGAATATAGGGGTGCATATATTCTCTTAAATTAGTGTTTTGGATTTCTTTGGGTATATACTGAAAAGTGGAATTGCTGAGTCATAAGTCAGTTTCATTTTTAATTTTTTTAGGAAACTCCATACTGTTTCCCACAGTGGTTGCACCAGTCTGCATTCCCACCAACAGTACAAAGGGTTCCCTTTTTTCAGATCCTTACCAGCACTTACTGTTTATTGATTTATTGATGATAGCCATTCTGACAGGTATGAAGTGGTATCTCATTGTGGCTTTTATTTGCATTTCTATGATGATGGTGACACTGAGCATCTTCTCGTATCTCTATTGGTCATCTATATGCCCTTGGGAAGGAGTATCTATTCAGTTTCTTTGCCTATTTTTAACTGGATTTTTTTGGGCACTGTGTTTTATGAGTTCTTTATAAATTTCGGATATTAACCCCTTATAGAATGTGTCATTGAAAAATATCTTTTTCATTTCAATAGGTTGTCTTTTTACTTTGTTGATGGTTTCCTTTGCAGTGCAAAAATATTTAGTTTTATATAGTACCACTTGTTTAGTTTTTCTCATTTCCCTTGCTCAAGAAGATGTAATGGGGAAAAAAAACATTACTAAGAGAAATATCTGAGATTTTAATGCTTATATTCTTTTCTAGGAGTTTTATCGTTTTGGGTCTTACATTGAAGTCTTTAACCCATCTTGAGTTTAGTCTTGTATATCATATAAGAAAGTAGTCTTGTGTCATTTTTTGCACATATCTGCCCAACTTTCCCAATACCATTTATTGACTGGACTGTCTTTCCCTCATTGCATATTCTTGCATCATTTATCATATATTATTTGACCATATAGGTGCGAGTTTATTTCTGGGCCCTCTATTCTGTTTCATTGATCTATGTGCCTATTTTTATGCCAGTACCATGCTGTTTTGATTGCTATGGCTTTGTTAGTATAGTTTGATGTCAAACTATAGTAGGAGGTAGTGTGACACCTCCAGCTTTGTTCTTTTTTCTCAAGATTGCTGTAGCTATTTGGATTCTTTTGTGGTTCCATATAAATTTTTGAAATATTTTTTCTGGTTTTGTTAAATACACTATTAGTATTTTGATAAGAATTGCATTGAATCTATACATTGCTTTGGGTAGTATGACCATTTTAATGATGTTAATTCTTTCTATGGATGAGCACGGTATATGCTTTCATTTATTAGTATCTTCTTCAATGTCTTTCTTTGGTGTTTTATAATTTTCCAAGTATAGATCTTTTACCTCCTTGGTTAAATTTATTCCTAGGTATTTTATTTTATTTTTTGATGCAATTGTAAATAGGATTTTTTTTCGTAGTTCCTCGGGGACTGTTTTCAATAGTTTGTAGACAACATTGCATTTTTCTCTCAACAAATTTATGGTGTGGTACTGTTTTGGTCTCCATGTTGTAAATAAGGAGCATGAGGTATAGAAGCCACCGAGAAAAGGGCCCACTGTTGTATTCAAAACAGTTACCCCTAAACAGTCATGTAAGCAAGGAATGCACAATGATACAAAAAATGTAATTCAGCTTTTTTCACTTATCATAACACTTGGAAGGTATTTAATAAATGTTGGATAAAGTGAACTGAAGTTTTAATTTCTGTTTTATTAAGGATTGGGTGCATGGAAAGACTGAATAGCACAGGGGTGTCTTCAGAGGATAAAGCAGATAATACTAAAGAACGAGAAGAAAATCAAAATTAAGAAGCCTCATCAAGTGAGAAATAATCTATGCATGAATATGGACAGTCTAGACAACTTTGTGTAAAAGGAAAAATACCTTGTCATCTATCGATCGTTATTTCTTATCAGATCTTACATTTTTGAAACAAGTATCAAGTATTTAAGTTTAAATGATCATGAAACCCACAGAAAGATTTCCCTTATCCCTGAAGTTTATATATTTTATAATTATTTATTTCAAAAAATTTCAAAAATGAACTATATTTTAAAAATTGCACAATTATAAAAAATTCAGCAGCAGTTATCAGAACAAAGCAGAGGATGGTGAATTACTTTGGGGTGTGTGTGTATGCAGAGTTATACTGAATTATTAAATGCCAAAATACCTTGATTTGTTTGATATTAAAATATAACTTCTTTAATAGATAGACAACTTAAAATATATGGGCAACTGTTCACTTTATATTTTAAATATAAATATATATTTCACAGTCATTGAATTCTTATTAATTACCATACATTGTGTCAGGCTCCAGGATGTCTCCATGTTTTTTAAGTGAAAAAAAAATTAAAAACCTTCTGGTTTCAGAATATTTTTAGTGAATCCTAGAAACACTTATTTTCACTATTTTTTCCTAATTGGATAATTTTGATATCTACTTTCTTTAAATTAATGTAAAGTTTTGTCAAATATTTTCTGAATGTCATATGAGATTTGTTGCATCCTCAAATCATTTTTCACAATGTTTATCATTAAATGTCCAAGGCCAACTAAAAACTATGATGTACTTATATTTTCTATCTTTTTGAGAAATAGTATGCCTTTAAACTTTAATAATAATCTAATGATAGCTATATTAATAGATTGCCAAGAAATTCTGTTCAAGTATAGAAGCCATGCCTTCTCAGACAATAGGCTTAACTCATAGACTAAATTAAAAAGTGGATAGGAGTATGCAAAGATAAACTTACCTAAAGAATATCAGTAGTTATTTCTGCAATAAATGCATTTTTGAATCACTACTGTCCCAGTAGAGGCAGAGGACCCAGGAAGAACATTAATCTAATTCAGTATTTTGGAAATAATCTTAATTAACACATGGATTTAGTCACCTCCCCACACACTGTTAATCTACATCCCCTAACTCATAAACAGCATTTATCAGCCTTACAGTCTTTCCAAGATGGAAACCTCAGCTATTCTCAAGTCCTCTCCCTCTTTACAGCCAATCAAATGTGAAATTATGTCAGTTTAGCTTCTGAAAACTAATGGCGTTCATTTCCTTCTCCACTTCTTTAACTCAAATGCCCGCATGCTAATCTGGATGAATGCATGAGTCACTAAGGGCCCTCTTCTCTTTGGTCCACTCTGCCCTTCCCATCAGTTCTCACCGCACCTCCGTTATAAACATAAATTGTCATTTCCTACATACATAACTTGTAAGGTCCATCCAAAGAACCTAAAACATTCTAAAGAACCTAAACCATCTTTTTTTTTTTTTTTTAAGGAAATTCATGTGGAAAGACTCATGGCTTCTGCACTGGTCTTTTCAGATCCCAGCATTAATTTTTAAAAACAGTGACATGGTATTACTAAATATTTTACCACACATTTCTTATTAATGTATACTTAACTAAATATTTACAATTGTTTCAACTATAGCCTGAAATTCCTTTCAAAATGTTTATAAACATAGTATATGTGTTTTATACATGTACGTTACAAATATACATATATATTTATATTTTACTTCGTTTTGAAAAACTTGGTAGGCTGATTTAAGCCTCAAGAGTAATCTAAAGATGGCCATTTTATTGGGTTGCAAAAATGTGGCCTAAATACCCTAGTTTATAATTCAGCAAAGTGCTTGGAGGAGGCGCAGTAGGAATGATGAATGGTAAAGATGGGATTATTACTCAAGTCTCATTTGTGACAGTTGACTTCCATGATATTTATCTTGCATTTTTCTTTTTGGCTGTGTGTGTGAGTGTAATACACTTTATATATTAGCGTTGGTCCATCTATTATTATATTGGCAGCAGGAGATTTTCATTGATTAGTTTCTCTCTATTTGCTTTTCCTTTCTCAAAAACCTTCACGCTGTAATGCAGAAGATTTATTCTCAATGATTTATTAAAATGTAATTCTAAGGTGACTCCTTATCTAGGAAGTAATCTGCAGGCTATCTTTGTTTAAACTTGCAACCTGCTTTGTCAAGGCAAACTGCCTATGAAATTTTCATTATAATAGACAGCTTTTCATAATGAATGAAAAACAGCTATTATGATTGAAAACAAATTGTTCTGAAACATATTCTTTGAAACAATGTGCTGCTTAATTGTATTTTCGAGGCGGGGGGAGGCAAAGGCAATTCTATTTAATTGGTTACATTTTTCAGTTCTATAAATTAATTTGCACTACCCAATATCACTTAATTTTTCCCTAGGAAAGCTTTTGCTTGCCCTAGCAATATTATAACTGCTAATTCAATTACACTGAAATTGTTTAATAGAAAATATAATTGCTTATTCATACAGAATACCCATTAAAGAAGTGCGAAACCATGAACCCGAGGGTTACTGCATATTAATACTTTGGGAACGAAGATGGGAATGTTGTGCAGAGAAGGTGCTGGCTGATCTTTAATTGTTCATCACCTGCCTCCAAAATAATATGAATGGACCCAAACTAAACGACCACTCATTACAAGTTTCAATTTAGGAGCTTGGCTGGGGTCAGCAGATTGCTTATGCTGATCGCAATGATTTGAAGTTGTGATTACCATAAGCAATTTAAATTTTATTGATCTCCCCTTCTGAAAGTTGTAATTGAGCATAGATGTTGGGCCCAGAGCTCTCCAAACTAAATTGTACTCTGAAGCCCTTGCTGGATTCCTGCAAGAATCAATAAGCAGTCAGTCACATTAACAATGAAATAGGTCCATTAACATACGGTGCTATTGGTGAAACTTTATTTAGGAAGGGTGTTAGTTCACTTCATTGTTTTATCAATGAATCTTGGCTGTACAAGGAAAAGTATTGCTTTAATATGTGTAATAAGCTTGTGTGAGAGTGAAATTATATATTATAAGTATATGGAATATGACTAGGTAGGCAGTTGAGTCCTTATATGAGAGCCAGTGTGATTCATATCATCATTTTACTGTAAACAGAGGCTTCGTATGACTGGAACCGCAGCTTGCCTGCTGCAGTGCTTTGCAGTAATTTGGAATTTTATTTCCCTTTATTAGATACAAGGTTTTCCTCCATCAAGGTTAAGTACGTCATGAAGTCTCCATGTTCGGTGGCAAGTAGTGGCTTGTTAGGGAAGCTATATGACCTATCCTTCCGAGCCAGAGAGAGAAAGCTGGGAATTCTGACAGAAATCCAAATATTTCCAAACAATTTAGGACAGTGTTTTATACCCAGAGTGTTACTGAACTTTATTGACAACTCCAGACTACCCATTATTATCAAATAATAAAAATGCTTAAAATGATGGGAGATTGTTAAAACTTCATGACAAACGGTGCATTGTTTATTAGTTGTTACGGATGACATAATGTCCAGGTTGTCTAGGATACCTCGGTGTCTTTTAAATGGTGTCCCTTTGCAATGGTTTGTTTGAAAAACTAAGTGTTGACTCTGGTTAGAGTTGGCATTCAGTAAAATGGTGAGAGGAAAGCAAGCCCTGGCAATTTTCTCCTGAAGAAACCAGAAACTGAGAACCGTTAGAACCAAGTGCTTGTGTGCAGGACTGGAGCTCACAGAAGGTGAGGTGAGTCACGCTACCCAGAACTCAGGTAGATCTAGAGCAGGGGCGTCAAACTCATTTTCATGGGGGGGTCACACGTGCCTCACGGTTGCCTTCAAAGGGCCGAGTGTAATTCCAACTCCTTAACAGTTAAGGAGTAGTTATATTTATACAGTCCTAAAATTACTTTGGCCCTTTGAAGGCAACTGCGAGGCTGCTGTAGACCCCAGTGAAAATGAGTTTGACACCTTTGATCTAGCGAAAATGTGAAGTTTCCAAGGATGGTCTCTGACATACCCCTGCCTTCCTTTCAAAATCTCTGTCCCTCCTTTGCCTAGGACTTCCCATGATGGTTTCTAACTCAGGTACTATTTGGGGGAGAAATGTTTCATGTTCCAGGTGTTGCGGTTTTGTTGTTAGTCATCTCTAGGTTAACTGTATCTCACCCGTTCTCTATGCTCCATCGCTGGTAAACAATCTCATATCTAAATTAAGATGAAATTGAAATGGCTTTGTTTTTTTAAAAGTATTTATTGGATGATTAAATAAATAAACACTCATGGGGCATTTGTGTTTTAGTAGATGTTTGATGATGCAGTTTCTTAACCTTAATAAATCACTCTTAGAAGGTAATATTTAATGCAGGCCATTAAAGGAGATATTATGAAGCAAGGAGCTTTCTGTGTGTCTCTTAAATCATACAGTGTTGGTAGTTGTTTGACCTTCTTAAACAGTGGCAGAGATCTAAGAGAAGATTCAGAGAGAGCTGTAGTAAATGGACAATGTGGACATTGAGAAAATCAATAGTAAAATACTACTGAAGTGATAAAATAACAGAGAAAAAAGTGGAGTTGCTTTGGGAACAGCTGAAGCCAAGAGGATAATGGGCAGTTTTGATGAACTGGACTGGGTTTGAATGCCGGTTCCACCACTTACTGGCAACAGGACTGCAAGCAAGTTATGTAACTGCTGTGAGCTTCATCTGTAAAATGGGTATAAAATACTACTGGCTTAATAGGCCATGCAAATTATTTAAAGTGATTTATGTAAAAACAGTTTTCATACTGTCTGGCATATAGTAAATGCTTAATAATAATTACCATGAAGTACTTTATGCAGTAGAACCGGAAAGTAACATTTATCCCATTACAATTTCATTTTTCCCACTTAAATCTATTTAATGCCAAAGATAGGAAAAGCTTCCATGATTCACGTTCCTTCTTTTCCCTGGCTGGTGGCAATGGGAGAAGAGTTTTCTGTTGTTTTTCTTTCTTTGGAAATATGGGTAGAGTTTTGGTGATATCGTTCCAGATAATAATATGATTAAATATTTAAATCCAACAGCCTAAGATAATAATTAAGCAAGGGCTATATGCATTCTGCTACAGAGCAAATATAATGCTCAATCAACAAGCTATCAATTGTTGGAATTATGTCATAGAATAAGGTAAAGCAGCCCTTCACAAACCACATAGTATTTCCTGGGTTCTATTGCCTACCACTGAAAAAACTAACTCCTGCCAGAGTCTTATGAAAAGGAAAGGAACTATTTATTTAAAAGTTAGACAGATTTAGAACGGTGGTAGAATTTTTCCATTAAATCTCATTCCCTTTAGAAACAAAAATGCACCCATAATCACACAGTCCTGCCTCCCTTTTTTAAAATCAGGCTAGTTTTCAGAATATGCCAGTCAGAGGTACCATCTTTCAGGAAAAAAAAAAAAAAAACAAATGGAAGTCCCCAGCTGAGCATTCCCCTGGTCTCAGTTCAGCATTCTCAGCTTCTTCCAGTAATCTATGCTCAGCTGGTCTCCCACTCTTACTCCACAACTGTGTGGCCCCTCCTCATAGTGGGCTGGTGGGGATCTGCAATGATACAAATTGTGTGGCTCAGGCCCTCTTCTCCACTCCCAAACCACATGGTCAAAGGGATGCCACATGGCTGAGGGAGTATGGCTGTCCTGCGCTTGAGTTTAAATCCCAGCTCAGATCTTCCTCCATAACCTCATGTCCAACTCCTCCTACAGTGGGCTACACCTGCCAGTACTCTGGTTGCTTCTGCGTTTCTTGGCTGCCATTGTTAGTGTGGGCAGGCTTGGGTACGCGCGGTAGGAGAACCTCCTCCAAGCCTCTCAGGCAAGCGCTGTGGCTGGGGGAGCTCCTCCTGGCTAGGTCATGGGTTAGAGATCTGCTCATCACTCTGGCCCTGAGCACTAGCATTACCAACACAATGGCCAAGTTCTTCAGATATGCAAAGTAACTCTCAGTTGCCCAGCCCCACTTCCTCTTCCCCCAGCCATGTTATTGGAGGTTTTCTTCATTTTCCTGGGGACATCTATATTCCTTGTTACGGTATTACTGCGACACCCTTAACATACCAGTGCCATAACATGATACATGTGTTTTTTTCTGATCAAGTGACCATCGGCCCAATGTTCCCGATAGTTAGGAGGCTTTATGTGATGACTGTGACACTGAAGATCCTTCCACGTTGGAGCCCCACCATGCTTTAGGGCTTCATCATCCTCTGCCATATGAGTGGTGCAATTAAGGACATTTTTGGATAACCTCCCAAACATAGACAGGGAGGTCTATTTGGATAACTGCGAGGCGAAGGGTGGTGGGATGACGTGTGCTTGATCAGGGAAGGAAAGCTACTCTGACTGGTAGCAGACTGTTGTTAAGTGGAATCCTCTTGAACTCAAAACAACTGTGAAAAGCCAGGTGAAGAATATAAAACTGTTTATTTAATTTTTTTTGAACCAGCTCTTTCTTATAGAAAGGTATGACCAGCTAGACTCAACTTTCCCTACATGTGTATTTTTGGGGCTGTTTTACTGGTTAACATTTAAATGAATTGGAGCTATTAGTACATAAAGTATGATGAGCTCTGTTTCCAAGAATAGTACATCTCACAGCCCTTCAAACATCATCCTTTCAGCCCCTCTGTCATATTCTTTGGTGTGGGTTCTCAGTTAATGCATATCTAATAGCTCTTGTTTTCCTTATTTTTTAAAACTCCTTAGGTGTCTGAATGTAAGGGTACATTTAAAAAAACTTTTTAAAGATTTTATTTATTTATTTTTAGAGAGGGGAAAGGAGGGAGAAGGAGAAGGAGAGAAACATCAGTGTGTGGTTGCCTTTCACGTACCCCTTACCAGGGACCTGGCCTGCAACCCAGGCATGTGCCCTCACTGGGAGTTGAACTGGCAACCTTTTGGTTCGCAGACCGGCACTCAATCCATTGAGTCCCAGCAACCGGGGCTAGGGTACATTTTTAATGGTAATACTTGGGTGTATTTGTTTAAGAACTCAACTGCTTTTATATTAAAGAATAATTAACCTGTGTAATAAACTAATCAGTCAGTGATTACATTAAAATGACACATACCATTTCTAATTTCTGCTCATATTTGTTGGCAAGTAGTCACATAGCAATACTGAAGCTCAAAGGAAGCTGACAAGTGTAGCATAATTTTGTACCCTGGAAAAAGAAGAAATGAATTTATGAATGGTTTATGTTTTATGCCTTGCTATCCCTCTCACAGAACCCTAAATTTTTAAATTCATTTTTATTTTTTATTTTACTTATTTATTTGTTTTTTTACTTATTTACTTTGTCAAACAGCTAAATTATACATATTGGTTCTGATGAAAAGTAAAGGATTGTACTGTATGTAATTGAATTTCTTTTTGCACTTTTTCAGTTTTATTGAGATATAATCGACATATAGCCCTGTATAAGTTTAAGGTGTAAAGCACAATCATTTAGTAATTGTAATTGGACTTAGCATACTTTTATGTAGAGAAAGTGCTATTGAAACCTGACCATGACAAAGAGTCTAATACAATAGCTGCTTTTGTCATCTAGTCTTAAATTCACAAACCTTGATTTAAGGAAGGTTTTGATACTACACTGAAGAAGAAAAGATTGCTACTTTGAGGCCATTAAATGTGAACCCCTTGAACGACAGGAGAATGAATGGTCTAGGACAATAAAGCAGAGGATGTTGTTTACATCAGCATAGGACAGAATGAGTTTCTACAGAAAGCTACGAGAATCTCAGTTAGATACATTTTTCCTCTAGATGAAAACTGGTAGCAAGTATAAAGGAGGAATTAAATAAGCAACTCTCTATTTTTCTGTCTCTTAACGTGCCTCCTCTTTTTTGTCACGCACTAAAAAGCATGCCCAACCTGAAATCTTGAATATTGGATGTTTTGATGTTTCCTCCCTTTTTTCCTAAAGATCTCCCATTTCCCACAATTTTGAAGCACTGATAACTATCACTTTTTCTCACCCTGCTCCCCGACAATTCCAGTTCTAAACAACTTGTAAAAGGCAGTCTGACCCTGAGACATCATGTGGGTGGGCAGATGGCTTTGATAAATGCCTCTTTCTGCTATTAAAATGAAATGACCAAAAACACCACAGAGAGCGTTCTTTTATTTGGAAAAAAATTGGGTTTGACATAGGATATGAAATACAAATCTAAGGGCTTTGGTAGTCACTAACCTCATGTAGTGTGATTATCACTAAAAGGGAAGAGCAGCATCCACTTCTAAGACCCTGAAAGATGCCTTGTGTGAAAGGCGAGACAGTGCTTTCTGGCCTTCTACTTACATGTGCAGCAATTTATTATACAAAAACCCGCAGTAGAACTCAGACAACTTTTGAGTGTCTATTGAAGTTGTCAGTCAAAAAATATTTTTCTCCACACTACATTAGCATTTTCTGATTTAGACCAGCTGATCTTTTTGAATCAGGCTACGTGAACCATCACATCCAAGATGTAAGTTTAGTATGTGTGTTGTATGTTTAAATATTGTTTCTTTCCAAGTGGAACTATAATTCATATTATATCCAATACCTTCTGAATAAAATGAAAACCGTTAGATTCCAGTTTTCTGTTCCCTCTAGACATCTTGGAATTCTACAAGCCTACACGCTTAATGTTAAGAGGATTAGGGATGATTTTAATAGTCAAGGGTGTCACTTATTTCAATTTTAAAAAGTTCTTAGATATCATTAATAATTTGATATACCATAATCATTCACCTTAAACATTTACTGTTATATTTAAAATACTATTCTCTACTTAATTGTTTTCAACAAGCATTTTTATTGAGCATTCACCAGGAAGAAAACTACCATTTCGAGAGCTCTGGAACATTCTGCTTTCATTTATTAATAATTCCCAAACAGAATGTCTGCTTCAGACATTAGTTTCTGAAATAGAATTGAATCTTAATTAGTTTAAGAGAAACTCCTACTTAAGTAGTCTCAGAGAAAATGCACTCATTTCCCCTCTAATATATCCTCCTGCGTTTGACTGTGATGAGAATGGTCTTTTAAAAGAGGCCTCAGGTGTGAAACCAACTGTTCAGGCTCATTGTCAGCTGCGGGTTTCTAGAGTATTAATTCAAAATTAGTGAAAATATAAGACTATGTCTACATTGGCCAACTCTATTGCAAAATTGAACAATTTTCACTTAAGGGTGCAGCATCCTCTACAATGCCCTTGAGGAAGATTCAGAAGCTCATTCCATTTTCATCTGCTTCCATCATTAGAGAATGCCGTTGATTGATGCAGCCTCACTCACAATAAGAACGAATGCTGTTTAACTAAAAGGTGAGTATAGGCACAATATCTATGTCAAAATTAATAAAAAACATGGTTTTGTTCAGTTTGTATACATGTATGTATACACATAGAAAGATCCAGTTTTATATGATGTAATTTTGAAATATAAAAGTTAATGTTTTTATGGTTTGAAGGCTATCATGACCTTATTCATATTGGACCCTTGTTTTTATTCAGCAAAAAGTGCAAAACCCAAATAAGCCCTCATGAGCTGGCTGCTGCCTTTCTGCCAGTCTTCCTATCAGGAAATGAGCATTGAATGCTAATCTCACACCTTTTCTGTACCACTCATTTAGCACCTGTTGTATATTACATTATTAGTAACATTATCAGTAATATTAGTATTGATGGCATTTATGTATATACAGTTGAGGTTTGAACAATGCATGGGTTAGCACTGTTGATCCTTAGTGTAGCTGAAAATCCTCAATTAACTTTTCACTTCCCAAAACTTAAGTACTAATGTGCTACTGTTGACTGGATAACAGTAGGACATTAGTCCAATTGCTTAGGCCTTACCAATAACATAGTTGATTAACTCATAATTTGTATATTAATGTATTATACACTGTATTCTTGTAGTAAAGTAATCTAGAGAAAAGAAGATGTTAGGAAAATCATAAGGAAGGCAAAATACATTTATAGTATTTATTGAAAATAATCCATGTGTAACTGGACTCGTGAAATTCAAACTTGCATTGTTAAGGGTCAACTATAGTTTATTTCTCTAAAAATATCAAAGTTCCTTGTTGATATAAATTGGTATATATTTAACATATCTTGTGGAGCATAAATATAGTGCTATATATGAAGTAGGCATTCAGAAAATATTTGTTGGAAGATAGAGTGATCAAAAGCATTATTTTATAAACCATTTATTGAATGCTCAAGGTGTAGACTGCTAATTGCCCAGTATCTATTCACCTCTTCTTTCTTGTAGGAACAAAATCCTCATTCCTACCCTCCAGGTTTAGTGGGGCCCACAGCTGCCTAGGTAAGGGTTATATTTTTCAGCCTCTTAGTAGCTAGGTAATAGGCTAAATGTCTAAGTTATTTCCTTAACAATGACAGTGCTTGTCATCTACTTCTCTCACCTTTTCAGGAGTGATGGGGAGCCAACCTTATCCACGTTAGGTGAGCTATGTTTAGGGGGTGGCAGAAAAACAAGATAGGAGGAATCTAGATAAAGCAAAGCGTTTTATTTGTGTTCTGTACCTCCCACCTATCTGTGCACTGTAACATGGGAGGGAAATAGAGTTCCTTTTTATTTCAGTAATTATATTTTAAGGTATCTTTGTTACTACAGTTTTACCAGCACTCAAAGTTACATAAATGCAAAATGTTCTTTACCATAGGAGCCATTCTAGAATCCCGTGGACACACTCGTTGTTCTCTGGCAGGACTGTGATAACCGGAGAAGGCAGCGAGGCTTGATTTGTGAGAGCATTGGTGGCCTGTTGAAGAGCACAGAATATTCTGTTAAGTAGGCCTGTTCGCTAACAGAATGTGGACAAAACTTGCTAAGGCCGAAGTCTTTCTTGTAAGAGGTACTATGCACTCAGCGGAAGTTAGCACGGCACAGATCATCAGAGTACGGAGCCCTTTGCTGATTGTGCCACCTGTAAGTCTGCCCCAAACACATTCGACGGGAATTTTTAAAGCTTTGTAAGGAACTAAAAATAAAACTGGAGCTTAGCCTTGGATAATTAAACTATTTTTTTCTAAAAGCCTCTATGTCTTCACAAAAATAATGTAAACAAATTGAGGAAAGGGATTTTTTCATATATCTGTTTATACAGAAATCATATTTCTGTACATAGTAAAATATTGAACATCTTTGGGGCTAGATTAAATTTTGTTGAATTGATTGTTCGGTATATAGAAGTTCAAGAATATACAGATTTTTCTAGTTCCTTTGACTAATAATTAGAATGTTTCACTATAATTTTTAATTTAAATATTATTTCCTTAGAACTGGACATTGTTCTATATTGTTTGTACTGGAAGAAGAATTCTTTGGAATTGTGTTTTAAATATCGAAAGTCAAGTGTTTGCTAGAGTTATTTGGGCTTATAGCTGTCCTTCAGTTGGGATTTCCAGAAATATCTGCTGAAAACTATCTTGAATTTTAATAGAGAAAGCAGGATTTATTTCTGATCAGTGTTAATGTATTTATGGAAAAGGAAAAAAGGTCTCCACATAACAACTAGGTCATCTGCTTTTTTGAGCAAAAATTTAGATGTCATGATAATAAAATATTTCTCCACATACATACAAAGCTTTCAAGAGAAGGAGGGCTTTCTCACTGGTAAGTTGTTTTTGTCTGTGAAAACAGAAGTTGCTCATGCAGCAATTGTTTGTTTCAGAAAGTCACTCTATTTGTATTATGTTGATCCTCATCATAATGAAACAGGCTTAGCTGGGTAACTTTTCTGAGTTATACTGATATACACAATGGTTAAGCATGTCTAAATGACTCATTTATTACTCAGTTTTAAAAAGTATACGTTATAACATTATGTTTTTGTAAGATTTTTTACAATCACTTTTAGAAAAAAAGTGTCTTGTTACATTTATTTTTAGTTACCTGAAAAATAATATCAAACTTCAGTAATGGACTCAAAAAATGAACTATTTAAGAGTTAATTATTTTTTCCAAATTAAAGTTATATAATAAGATCTTTAATTTTTGAGATCATTAAAAATAAAATCTCTAGCATCCTCTCTTTGTATGAGAACATTTTAAAACTAAAAACAATTACGTTTTTGAGATCCATTTAATTTTTACTTCTTTTAAGCACGAGCATAAACATCTGCCATCTGGCATAGAAATTACCTCATATGGCAGGAGGAGAGATGAGATTTATTTAAAAGTTCTTTGTCTTTGATACTTTCCCCTGCTGCATTTTCCGCTAGTGTAATTTGAACCTGACTGTATTTAAATAACCATTTATCGCCATAATGGAAGAGCAGACTTAAAAATACATAACTGCTGTCATTCCAGGAGACTGTATTAAGGAAACATGGAATTTGCCATTCTGCATCAGACCATTTGTCTGTCTCGTCTAACCCTCGCCTCTGGCAGGGGCCAATATCGAAGACAATGGAGAACAGCAGAAATGTGCAACACGAGCACAAGCCATTTTTTAGGAGGATAATTATTTTCTCAGTTGGCGATCTTACATTATGGGATACTAGAATTGAATCACCCCCACCTGTTTATATTATTAATATTTTTATCAATCAATAAACTAACCAGGTCTGTTCAAATTATTTTACTGAGTGAGACTTAATAATCTATGATGATATTTCTATTTGAGAAGTAATTGTATGGGAATAACATGTAGCTGTTTAATATTGTTATTTTTTAAGTTTGAGGAAAATACAGGGAAATTTAGGCTGTATTGCAAAAACAAATAAAGAAATCTCCTTTAAGTTAGCTTGTAGTTTACAGTCTAGATAAAAATGAATTTACTACAAAAGATCAGCTTACAGGGCCAGAAGACAATCTAACACTATCTAATTTTATACTAAATTTACTATTGATAGCAGCAGAATAATCCTGTTCTGGGTGATTAATGGGTTGACCAGAAATGTAGGCCTATAAATTTTTATCTTCCTTGACAACTCACCAATGTTGTTAAAAAATAATATTACAAAGACAAATTCATTTCTCGATTTGTTTCTGAATTTACAGGTAGATGCAACAAACAGAATACTTGCCAAGCGTAGAGTTCAAACACACACACAAACACGCACAGCACACATCTCTCAATGCACCGCTTGTATCAAAGTTCCCCAAGCCCATTGCTTGCCTCCACCTTGTCATCTGCTAATCCCTTCTTTACCTCTCTTCAAGAGAATATAAATAACTTTCCTCTGAGATTACATAAATTATGCAGTTTTTTATAAAACTCTTATAATCCCTCGAGGAATTATGAGTGCATAAAATGTGTGTACTCTGTCAGCCAACTTCTTCCCTGGCCCATAAAAGTTACTTATAATAGAGCTTTTTTCTGATCTCCATCACAACCAGAGAAAAAGATCGAGGGTCAGAATGAATCTTTGTTAATTAGCGGTACTGCCAAAACTACAAGTACCAGTAATGATGTGACCACCTGTTTAGAACGAGATCTTCTCAATGTTCAGAAATCAAGAGTTTTAAATGACTTGGATAAACACCCGCACACCTGGCTCCTCGCTGAGCTGGAAGAGTGGCTGAGTCATATGACATTTCACCCTCCAGATTGCTGGTGTTTCAGCTGCTAATTTAACAGACTCTTTTCCTAAAATGCTAATGTCTTTGGAGATATTTTTTCATTAATTCTTTTTGTTCTTACTGGGGACTAAAATCATGCATGGCCATGGATAACTAAAGACATCCTAAAGGAAATGCTTAGCTAGTGAATGAGCTTTAAAAGTGCTCTTTAACTAGGTAAGCACTTGAAAATAGTTTATTCGATTGGCTTTGTACTGAACTGTCAGCAAAAAGAAAAGCAAAAAAAATCATAACCAAACCAAACAAAAAAACCCAAACAAACCAAAATAAAACTCTTTCCTTCCTAAGTGATGGCATGTACTCCAAAGGCATCTGGAAATCCTCGAGTTAGTTTTTTAGGTTAGTCTTCCCATGGAGGCAAAAGGAACTTCCTTAGAGCAAATATCTCTTCCTGCTAAAATTAATCACTTCCGTTTACATGGAGCCTATCCATCCATAGTCCTACTAGACAATTTTTAAATTTGTTGGCTAGAACCTTGACTTCAGTATAAGATACGACATATATTTACCATTCTAAGTCAGTGCTGTTTCTCCATGGGAGCAATTTAGCCTTCCTCCCCAGGACAATGTCTGGAAACATTTTGATGGTCACTACTGTGGGCTTGGTACTGGTACTACTGTTAGAGGTCTAGGACACTGCTCGGCACCCTACAAAGTACAGGATATTCCACCCACAACAAAGACTTGTCAGGTCAAAATGTCGATAGTGTGAGGTTAAAGAAACCCTGTTCCAAATGAAGGTCATTAGCAATTCAACCAGAGAAAGTGTTGAAATGTTGGACCACACACTCTGTAATGAGAATTATACTCATACTGTGAATTATCATGCATAAGCATATCCAGTTATAAAACTAATACTTTGGGCTTCTAATACCCATTTTTGGTACTCCTTTCTGTAGAACTGGTGAGAACCCTTCTGTGTATTTCTGACCAGTTCCTCAATTTTCTGGTGTCACTGACATTCTTCTGTCTCCCATACCATTCTTGATTATGTAACCTGTGTTTTGACTGGTCGTGTCCTTGTTTCATGGTCTGTATTGCTATTTGCAAATAAGTCTAATCACTGAGAATACCATGGTCTCAAATAAATTCTAAGTAGCAAGCAACCTTTGTCATCTTCTTCTATAGAGATTTTGTTTGCTCAGCCAGTGTATGTCAAACATGAGCATTTTGGGTCATAGTGAGAGACTTGTTCTGCCACTTTCCACAGGTAGGATCACTTCCTGACCAACTTCTAGCTGGTAAGGCATCTCCTGTTGATTGTGAATGTAAACACCACGACATCCTTGTGTAAATCCAGTAAACACCCACTCATCCTCCCCACCCCGCTTGCTGCAGCTGCTCAAAAGTTTTTTTCTACTTTCCCATTTCATGCCCCAAAACAAGAAGGCAAAATGTCATTATAGTGAACAGGACATGCACAAGTGTCTTTGCAGCTCCAGATGACGAACTAGAGGGAAAATTTCCAATTTTAGATTACCTGAGAAGGGAAGGTGTATTATCAGCTGTCATCTCTCCTGTTAATTCTGAACCAGCAAAATCACATATTTAAAAAGTTTGCCCTTGTTAGATTTCACTCAACAGTGCTCAGACTCTTAGATATCAACACCAAAACAGACTTTTATAATTACTCTACCCCAAAGGTAAATACATATCTCCAGATTTTCTCAAATTAAGCTTGATAATGAATATTACCTTAGGCTAGATGACTGGCCTGATTTTCCATGTCATTGCCCTTCTCCTCACTGAACATGCGAAGCATGTAATGACTTACCTGTCCCCTTTCTCTGACTGTCTTTCCCTACTGCTGTCATTACTGCTTGACCATTTGAAGGAAAAACAGATTGTTATCTTCAGGTGGCTTTTGAATCAGAGTCATAATAATAATAACAATAATAATAATAATATCCAAATTCAGAAAGACGTATTTGATTCAGAAGCCTGTGTGTTTGCGCATGGTGTGAAAGGTGTACTAAGAAGGTATTAATCTTATTTTCTCCTCTCATTTTACATGAAAGCTGTCATTATTGGGATAAGAGTAAAATGAACATAAGTATGATAAATGACACAGGCACCTGGGAGTCAATATACCACTCTCAGAGCGCATTGCTAATCAACCCGCGCGGTAGGCTAATGCTCCATGTGAGCCAGCAAGCACCTCAGAGAGATTCTAAATTTGTAACCCAGGGAAGCTTGGCATTTAACTTGAGCTGCTTTTGGCTTAAGGTGAAACAAAGGGTACAATCGTGTTCCATTTGTGAATTACAGTAGCAAATCATGTTTCAGAAGGTGCCTTTGCAAGACCATGTAAAACACAAAACTAATATTCTAGCCCTAGCAAGCCTGGCTCATCCAGGAGTTGTTTATTGGATGTTAGATAAAGTTAATAAAAATAGGTGAGAGAGTACCACACCTATTTTTTCTAAATGAACAGTGAAAAGAGTAAGAAAATCAATTAGTTCTCAGTTTGAAAGCTTTGCCTTATCCGTTAAAGCTGGTGAATGTGATTTGTAAAATGCAAGGGATGGAGTGTCTATGATATTGGGGATCTGCCATCTTTGAAAACATACTGTTTAGACTTCATTCTTAATTATTCATAGAGAAAATGAATCCTAGTGCTTTTGATAATCTCAAAATCTTTTATACCGCTCTGTTGTTAAAAGCAATGTCATTTCTGTTTTTCTTGTTCCAGTTATACAAGAAGCTGGAAGAGTAGAAAGTTTATGGTTTTATTCTTCCAACTAAAAGCATTTCTTATGTCCCTAAGAGAAGAGTGGAATAGATAGCAACTGAACTAAATAGAAATACGACTTGCTGGACTGGGCTTCTGTTGGGTAAGTGGAGTGAGAGAAGTAGCAATTCTACCGCTGATTCTTCAGACTAATAGTCATCCTTACTGACATCAGTCACCTTGGCTCTCACTGCTGGTGCTTCAGAAGTGCCTCATAGCACTCCCTTTCCAGGTGGCTGATGAATTGATTAGTATTTTTCCGAGCATCTACTATGTGCCTGCTTCATTGTTGGGGACCTAGAGAGCCACAAGTAAAATAATATAGTAACATAGAAAACACATAACCATCTAGAAGACATTACTTTCTGTCTGACAGTTCAGGGAGGAGTTGGAAGAAAGGAAAAAAAAAAACCCTCATGGCTAGAGAGAGGAAGTAGATTCCTCCGTTGCCATTTAATCTCCATCACGTCCCCACACGTCCCCACTCTCACATCCCTGCCCTGAATCCAGGGAGGGGTTGGGAACACGTGAGGAACTGGTGGAAAAATAACTCAAAAAGTGAAAAGGGCAATAATCATAGGCAATGCAGCTAGACACTAAGAATGGTGTGATGTGATGAGGGCACAAAGACAGAGGCCGCTGGTATCGTTGAACGTCATCACTTAGTTAACAGGCACCAAAGGCACTGCAGCTAGGGAGCCAGCTGTGGTTGTGGCGCCTGTGTTTATCATCAGTTAGATCAGTGTGTGCTCTGTTATTCAAATCCATGAATACGAACCTACGATAATCGTTCTTGGTGTGCATGTGACCTGCTCCCACGAATATTCAGAAAGAACCGTATGTCAGCGTGGTCATATACAACCGTCTTCTCTCCGCAATCATGTAACCTCAGGTGAGTACTGAATGAACACAGGTGACTGAGATGTCATTCCTGTCCTCAAAGTGGACACCCTCTTCTGAAATGTACTGGTATTGTTGCCACACCGGAAAGATCGCCATGGTTGGTTAAACATATGTTACAGAGAGTCCCCCTTTTTTTTTTTTGGTTAAACTGACAAAAATTGAGCTTCCTCAGTCAGAGGATAATGTTTAGGTGGGGTGGGACCTGAAGGAAGGTTTCAATAGATGAACGGGATAAGGAGCATCTCAGATAGATGACAACAAGGCAAGGAGGAAAAAACCTGGTGTTTGGAAGATAGAATAGTACCTACCTGAACTGACAAGCTGTCAAGGCTGCTTACTGAAACTGAGTGGGAGAAAGGGGATTTCTGCTTTGCTTATAGTGTAAATAACATCTTTGGAAAGAGATTTGGCTAGCAAGTCAGGAGATCTGGGTTCAGTCTTGTAATCTTGAGCTAATCAGTTTTAATCTGGTGTGTTTTAATTCTGTTCACAAGCACCTGTGTCTGTCATGTAACGCACGTCTCTGTCACAGAGCGTTTCTGGACTGAGTAAGGCAAAGAAAGTTGCTTTGAGCTCTTGGAAGAAGGCTACTATTCAAATTTAAGGAATTATTTTAAGATCTTATATTCATTCACTTTTATATGTGTTTCACTAAAAGCAAGAGATTATTTTGAGCATAAGGTAAAACTTACTGTTCTTGGTTAAGTGGATTATCATTTTCTTTGTACACTCATAGCTCAAAAGTCACATCTGTTTATTCATAGACAACCTAAAAAAAAGTGACATGTAAACTTACATAATTTTATTTAAAGATAAATTAAATGCACGAAACCATTTTTAGTTCTGAGTTTGTTTTTTCTTTCTGTGTAATACAAACTGAATTTTTCTTATCTTGAATTTTAGCAGTTTCAAAACAGGTTAAAATGTACATGTTTCTTTCAAGCATATGTTTCAGGGTGAATTTTTTTTTTTACGCAAGCCTACTACCTGGCTTTTCTACTACTCAACAGCATTTGGACATGCAGTATTTGTCTTTCTTTGTCTGGCTTATTTCATTAAAATAATGTCCTTCGGGTTCATTCATATTGTTGAAAATGCCTGTATTTCCTGTAGTTTTTTTTAATAGCAGTTTTAAGTTTTCAACAAAATTGAGCAGAAAGCACAGAGATTTCTCATATGCCCCTGTCACATGACATTTTAAAACACTTTGAGCCCCCACAAATATTTTTTAAAAAGCAAGTGTCACAAAGTGGATCATTAACTAAATGTTAAATGAGAATCTAAGAGTAAATCTTTGTCACATTAGGGTAAGCAAAGATCCCTTGGATTGGACACAAAAAAGCACAAAGTACAAAAGAAAAGGAATCAATAATGTATTCTATTAAAATAAAAATCTTTTTTAAAAATACACACTTAAGAAAATCAAAAGACAAGCCAGAGACTGGGGAAAATATTTACAAAGCCCATATCTGATGAAAGCCTTATATATAAAATAATAAAGAACTTTTAGGAGTCGATAATAAAAAGACAAATGAGTCAAGAAATGAGCAAAGGATGTGAACAGATACTTAAACAAAAGGACTTTGATCTATCAGCTGGCAAAGAGAAACAGGGATTGTCTCTCCGTCATATACTTTTGGTTTGCTTGTTTCTGTAATCTCTTAAAAATGTTAAAACAAAAGCCTTTAAAACATGTTTTAAAAAGTTCGGTCTGTACAAAACCAGGTTGCAGGCCAGATTTAGTCTTGGATCTTAGTTTGCTGACCTCTGGCCTAGATTCCAAATGGAACAGAAAAACAAAAACAAAGTAGTGGAATTTGTAACAGCCGTCTCTTCACATGTGTTTATGGATCAAATCTGAAGTATCTACATGGTCCAAGCAATACCAAGAAAACTATATGACTAACATAGGTCTGGGTAATTAATGCCCAGAGATACTTCAGGGAAGCCAAAAAAAAAAATCATTTCTGGAGAATGGGCCCTCCAACCAGATTTAAAGCAGCAAAATGTAAACTGACAAAACTGGACATGACTGAAGAAATAATTAGTGATTTTGAACATGAATCTAAAGAACACACAGATGCAGCCCAAAGACAGAAAGGTATTCAGAAATATAAAATATGGTTATAAGATATGATGATGGGGTATGAGAAATAATCTAATCATAGTTTCAGGAGGAAAAAGATAGAGGGAAACATAGGGAAGTAATATTCAAGATGACACATGAAAAGAATTAATCAGAATTAAAGAAAGTTATCTATTTTCACATTCAAAATGTATAGTGAATCACTAGCAGGAAAGTCTGTAAAAATTACTTAAAGTCACATGATAGTTAAATTGTGGAACACCAACACAAATCAGAGTTTAAAAAGAGCTAGAGAGAAAAAGACATTTCCCTTAGAAAGATATTTGTAGATTGACAATGTTTTTTTTTTATTCATCATTTCCCCACTCCTTAACTAGGCAGAAAGCAGTTGAACAATAAGTAACTACTGAACATAGAAGTCATCGATTAAATAGGAGTCATTGATTGAGCGAAGAAAACCATGTTGGGCCATTCTATACCAGTGAAAATTTCCAATTTATTTTCTCCTTCATTTTAAGAATATAATAAAGTTTATGAGTTCTATTTTAAAATGCCCAATTCATATCTTATTTTTGCTAAGCTTCAATGAGTTATTTTATTTTTGAGATTCTCTTGGTGGTCAACAGTTTTACCATTGCCTGTATGCTCCCAGTGGGAGCCCTCGTGGTTGACAAGCACTTAGAGATCACAATCAAATGTCTGGGTTGTTTCCTTGTTTACAATCCAGGCAGCAACTGGTCAGTCTCCCGAAGTATTCATCACTGTTTGGATGTCCATAATAGTGAATTCTTCAGGGGTAGAACATTTCTTTCTCATTATTTCTCTTACTCATTATAGAGCTTTACTTGAGTTTCTAAATATTACTTCATTCTTACTACAGTCGTGTTATAGGCAAAGAGCCTAAAATTTAGCAGATTAAATGTCTTGGAGAGCATCATACAACTAGTAGAGATAGATCAGGTAGAGTCAATTCTTCTGATTCTTTGCAAAGTGATCTTTCTATCTCCCCTTTCACCTTGTGTTAGTTTAAAGAGTCAGCATCTAATGTAGAATTAATTGTTGTTCCAAATTATTTGCTGGTTCCACGAAGAAGAATTATACATCCCTATTCAGTACCACGTAATTTTATTAATCCCCCTTGGGAAGAATATACTTTCCTACTTGGCCATTTGAGTTACTTTGGCCAATAGAATGAAAGGGGGAGTAACATACACCATGTTTATATGCAAAAGCTTGTATGGCCATTACTCTTTTCCTTTTACCATGAAAGTAGCATGTCTTATGTATGGGCTCCTCCTTCAGCTTAGATCCCAGAATAAAGAAGTGAAATAGAGACAAATTGGAGCTGATCCACAGCTGATGTGTATTACAGGCAAGAAATAAACATTTGCATTTGTAAGCCACTGAGATCTGTGGGTTGTTTATTACTGAAGCTCATCTCAGCAAATGCTCACTGATAACCTAATATTTATTGAGCAATTACTGTGTGCCAGACATTATACTAAGCACTTTTTATAAATTATGCCATTTAATCTTTATACAAACGTATGAGGCTGATAGTATTACCCTCTTATGTATGAAGAAATCAAAGCTTAAGAAGGTCATGTAAAGTGTAGGGTTGGTTCAGGATTCAGAATTAGGCTGAATGATACCTGAGTCTGGGGAGTTATCTCCTCTATCAAAATCCTTTCATCCATCTCAGGACACATGAGACCCAATATTTTAGTGGACCAGATTTCAATTTTTAAAAAAGACCTGAAACATTATAAAATGACAACTTATTTTAAGTACTTCCAAGATAGAAATTCCTCTAATAGTAGAATGTATTCATTTATTGCTTGTGGACTGAAGGTACCAAGCCATACAGAGAATCTTAGTTTCTTATGTATGCATTTGGGAGCATCTCCTGTAGTATGAGATTTAAACAAAATCTTTCTCTACAATTATTTATGTTTTGCTTATAATTGCTGTGCTGGTGGTTCACTTCCAGTCAGGACTTGAACAGTTGATTTGAAAGACAGCATACTACAGCAGAAAGAATAGTCGTCTAAGATTAAGGAGATCTGACTTGTGGTCTTTCTTTCAAAACCTGCTAGAGGTTTAATATCTGACATATCACTCTGATCCCAATTACCTTAGGTGCAAAATGGAGCTGAAAATATTTCACAGCTTATTGACTGGGAGCTGGAAATAAATGAGCTCTGCAGGAATTTTATAACTCTAAGTACTATGATTAATTGTTCTACGTTAGCCCACAACCTGATGCCTGAGACGTAGAAAAAGAATGGGATAGTGGAACTAGAGCTGGTCTGGTAGACAAGACCTATATTCTGGTTTTAATTCTGCTACCAGTTTGTTTCGTGATTCACAGCAAATAATTCATCCTACCTAAGTCTTGTTTTGCCATCTCAGTGTCCCATTTAGTTTCCTAAATAATGAGGAGATGGGAAAACATGCCCTTTATTGCCTGTTAGCTTGAAGAGGCATTGCTTCTAAACTGGACAAATTAAAGTACTTTACATTTTGCTTTTCAAATACAACTCTAGGTTGGGCTATTGGCAGCATGTATACTACGTCACCAAGTTCAAGGTGATAGAAAATTTCTTATAGATACATTATATTTAACCATACTTTCTTTTTAAAAAATTGTTGTTCAATTACAGTTGTCCCCATTTCCCCCCATTTAATCGTGTTTTCCTAAGGAGTATCTCTTTGACCTTGCACACTTGTATTTTGTACAGATTATTTCATAAAAATAAATGATCAGTAATTTTTCTTTTTGACGATGACCTTTCTCTAGTCTTTAATATTTGGAAAGGCACAGTGTTTCAGTAGTCATATTCCATTGGGCACACATTCATTTACGAGGCAGAGTGCTGTGTAACTGGCTCAATTCTCTCATTCTCATATTACACTGTTGTAGGGATTACATTTGATAAAGTTGTATATTAGAAGGAAAAAGACACCCTGCTGTCATTTTAAATCTCATCCTTCAATGCACACAAAAAATTAATGATAAGTAAGATGGCAGATTCAAATTAGATTTTTCACCTAATATTTATAACATTTGGTTTCTTATTAAGCAAATAAAACAGGTGATAATTTATTAAAATCTTGCTCTTGAAAGAGTCATTCTGTGAGTGTCTGACAGCACTCAGGGTAGCATTAAAACCCCCATGTTTCTCTGCATCTGGGGAGCACTGTCTCGGGGCTTGGTTATTTCACCTAACAGGCTCTCAGGAAGACGGCCCCCGATGTGGCAGCTCGGGCTGCACATTAGTGTGGTTTGTGTTGGAGCCAATTGCCATCTGACCTCTCCTCCCAGCAGAGGCAGTGTAGTGCCATCTGTACATCTTTTAGTCACATTAAATCATGTCATTTAAAGGGCCTCTGAATGTGAACGAGTTTACCTCATGCTTAGGAAAGAAATTAGTCAAACTGCCGAACTAGCAGTCGGTGTTCATTTGCACTGACCGATTTTCATATTGTTTTAGTTCTTTCTCTTTGGGGCCGGTAATAAATAACACTGTCAGAGACTGTGTCTGTTTAAAATTTGCTGCTGTCATAACTACACTATCACTAAATGTGAAAGAAACATTATTAAGGTAATTTAAAGTCTATACTTACATGTATAAAATAGATCCCAGAATTGGAGTCTAGACTGTGTTCCAAAGTGGGTATGGATGTTTGGGGGCATAATTTGGCCAAGGTGCTACCATACCAAAACATAGTCACTTGAACAACTGAAGAGTTTCATGGTCACGTGCCACTCTAAAGGAAGAACAATTGAAATGACCAAATCTATTGAAGTAAATCCTTCAGGGCGCATGGGCATGCCTATGGCTTAGGCCTATGCAGTCGTTACACACTATTACCCTAGGCTCAGGAATTGTTTTTTTCTTCTTCCAGAAATTAACATGTGAATAGGCTCAGACCAATGAGTACCCTCTCCAGAACTTTCATTGCAGACAACTGGGTAAGATGGTCTCTTTGAGATGAACTTGCTAATCTTAAAGTGATTATAGGTGCGCCAGTGACAGTCTACCTACAGGTTACACAGAGGAATCTGCCTAGGCATGGAGAGAGAGAGCTCTTGTTACAGGATGTAAGTTCTTTCCTTTGGGCAGCTTCCTTTGGGCACCAAAGCAGCAATAGGACCTCTGTTCCCCTGGACTTAAAATTATATAAGCATTTTTGACTTTTGCTTGTCATGTTATTGCTTCTCAAAAGTGTGTTCCCCGAAGCAGTTAGAAATAAGAGCTCATTCTTGGGCCTCTGTCTTTCTGAATTACAATGCCTGGGAGTGAGACCCACAGGTGTAACAGGCCCTGTAGGTAATTCTGTTGCACTAAATGTTACTCAGTTAGTTTAAGTTATTTGGAATTGTTTCTGGCTGTCTTTAAGTGATGAGGCCCTGATAGGTAATGACAAATAAGAAATTGCATAATAGTACTGATAACTGATTAGAAGAATTTGAGTTTAAAAATTATTCTCACTTGACCATACCAGAGACTTCATTTTTGAATAAGGATTTTCCCAGGAGGTAAATGGAGTCTCTGGTCTCAGGTTAGTCCTCCACTAACTTAGCCTAAAGTAGAGTCACAGGCCATTTGAAGACAAATATTGAAGAATCTTTTCCATCCGGGACTTTGAATCACTAGAATTTTGAAACTGGGGTGGGGGGGGAGGATATGGATAGGAGTCTTCTCTGTGGACTCTGTCAGCTTGAACACATTCTGTTTAAATGAAGAGCTTCTTCATTTTAGTTTCAATATCTAAATTTGGAAGAGAACTTGTATCGATTGTCTAAAGAAGGGAATTTAGTCTCTGAAGCTAAAACTCTCTGTCTTTGAGCCACATCATTCCAATTTACTTTACGAAGTGAGGCTGCCTTTTCAGATGACTTAAGACTGGATCCTGTGTCACTAATATAAAAACATAATCAGAAACCTCTTGTAAGTTAGTGGTGTGCTCTCTGAGGAACAATAAAGAAGGTAAAAATGTATGCTTCTAAAAAATCTTGTATCGCCAATTTATAAAAAGCATTCTTCACATGGTTGTGAGTGCAGAATGGGCCACAGAAAGCTACGGATCTCCTTTAGTGTGACCTGCAGCAATTATGTATTAATTGTAATACCTAGAGTAACAAGCACAACTATGTTAATCTATAAATTTTTTTGCAAAGAAATTGACAAAATTGGCAAAAATATTTAATGAGTATTTAACCATAATCGAGGCTATATATATTAAATCAGCCTTTGCAGGTATGGATCTGTCATCTCCACAGCTCAA